>PVJC01033970.1:0-19082 GCA_004026665.1 Murina feae
GGGCGCATGTTGGGGGGGAGGGAGGGGGGAAACGATGGGGATGCGGGTCGCAGGAGAAAGGTGGCTGCAGGCTTCCAACTTGTGACAAAAAGTGTCTTAAGCAGGAAAAGCAAACCGCGCCAGCGCTCCCTCCCAGGTTACCTCCACCTTCCGCGAGCGCGGGAACCTGCCGGCCCCCAGGAGCGCCCCGTGCGCCCCAGCGCGGGGTCCCCGGGCCGCCCGAGCCGCAGCCCGCGCCCGGTTTTCACCACGCCCCGCCCCCCCCCGCCCCCCCCAGCCTGCGCCCCGGACAGAGCGGGGCCCACCCCGCGGCGCCCCCAGACCCACCGCGCAAACCCACGCCCCTCGGGCCCACCCGAAGCTCCCAGCCCGGCCCCCGGGTGAGGAGAGGGGGGTCACGCAGGGCCGCGGGGGCAGCCAATAGGAAGTCCCCTCGGCTCGGCGAGCAACCGCGCTCTCGACCCCCGCGCGGCTCCCAGGAGGGTCGCCGCAACCCCCCGCCTGCGGGAGCGGCCGCGGCCCCGCCGCGAGGGGGGGCTGGACCACAGCGCCTGCCCTTCCCTCAGGATTACCTCGAAACGCGCAGCCAGCTCGGTGCTCCCTCCCTCTTTCGCCGCGGCCGCCGGCGCTGCAGCGGCCGTCTGACCCGCCGCCGCCGCTTCTTAAGCGCCTCAAGGCTCCCCCGGGGGCGGGGGGGCAGGAAAGGGGAGGAGGCGTGAGGAAGGCGGGGCTAGGAGCCGAGCCCTGGGCGGCAGGAAGCGGCGACACCTGAGTCGCCGACGCCTCTCGCGCTGGTTCTCAAAAATACCATTTAAACCCCACTCCTGTCCCTCCCGCCCCGAGTGCTGACGACCGTTACGGGCGGCCGACCGCGCTCTGGCGGGACTGGCCCAGCGCCTCTCGGGCGTCCGTGGCCCCGCCCCTAGGCCCCCGGGCGTCCCTGGCTCCGCCCCCTACGGCCGCCTCTCACAGCCCCCGAGCGCCCCTAGTCCCGCCCCCTGGGCCCCTGCGCGGCTTAGCCCCGACCCTCAGAATCACAGGACGCCCCTGGCTCCGCCTCCTCGAGGCCACGCCCCTCGGCCCCTCGCGCCCCTCCGGAGCTTTGGCCCCGCCCCTGGCGGCCCCCTCCACGCGCGCGAGCACGCAGTCGGGGAAACCGCGGTCCTGGGGGCCTCCGCGAGGACTTTGCGCAGGGCGGCCGCCTGGCGCCTCTTCCCTCTGCGATGCTGCTCGGATCCGAGGCGGACCCTGAGGGTCGGCGCGGGAAACGTCCCCGACAGAAACCCGACTGTGAGGGGAGGAGGAGCGCCTCGGGAGTGTCGCCCGCTCTAACCTGGGCGAGACCCCCCCACACCCCCGTATTCGGAGGCTGAGCGGCCTCTTTCCGGGTCCGCCTCTGCCGTCCGCACTGATCGTTAGGTCTTCAGGGTTGGGTCGCTGCTGAGGTCCAGGCTCCGCACGCCCCCCATCGGAGGGGCCTGGATTTGTCTCCGGAGCACAGTTGGCCCATGGGGGCGCCTCCTCCCCTTTACCTCCCCCGAGGGGCAGGGCAGGGGCTCCCTCAATCCTGCTACCCTGGGACCCTTCCAGGGTCTGCACCCCCACTTTGGCCGCTGCCCTGGTGGCTTTATGCGCGCTGACCTCTCGGAGGCGAAATGTCGAGGCGCCGCGAGCCTTCCAAACGCATCCGGGGCCTGGGAAACTTTGCAGCGTGCAATCGCCGGGACGTGGATGCATCCACAGGTGACACTGGGCCGCCCACCCCGCCGCCCGGACAGGTTTCTCCCCACAACCCATTCTCGGAACCGACCTCTCGGCCGCGCACACCTTGCTCCGCCACCCACGGCGTGCACATCCCTCCCGCACACACGCCCTGCACCCCACGGCAAGCATCCACTGCCAAGCACACCCCTGCAAGCGCCATTCTGGCTTATTCACGGTCCCCTGGGTCAACCCCACCCGAACGCACACAACAAACTTCATTCCCCACCCAAGATCCCTTCGCTTCCAAGCCCCGGTTCATTTCCTTTCCTCCCTCCTCTGCAGACTCTTCCCCCTCAAATACTTCACGCCATCCCCTCGCCTTCATCCCCTCCCTCTCCCCTAACAATGTGCTGATTAAAATGTGGTTTCCTCTTCCCACATACGAAGTGTGGAAAATGAGTCTTGTCTTGGCATAAACTGTGATTCCATGTATCGTCGTTTTTCTCTCTTCACTGGACTCAGGCTATAGACATTTTTAGTCTGCCACCATCTCCCATCTGCTCAAAATCTAACCATGCTTCATGATTTCTAAATCGTGAAGCATGCTTATGGGATCGTGAGGAAGGCTTCCTGGCTTTGGGGAGAAAAAATACTTTTAAAAATCCTCAACCTGTCATTTTTATTGGGCATTTAAGAAATATCTGCAGTATTGGAGAGAGAGATTGGGAGTGGCTTTTAAAAAGCATTTTAAAAAGCAAAAAAAAATAAAAAATGAAAAGCCTTTGCTTGCATTGAGGTTAGCCTTTTTATGAATAGCTCCCCCCCACCCCACCCCCAAAAAAAGTACGTTATGGGCACATATCAGACAATAGTGTCCACTGTACAGGGCATTTGCCAGTCACAAATCTAGACGACCCTCCTCCTCCCCCTCCCCCCATCAAAGGAAGGCAAATTAACACAACCCATTTTAAGCATGTCTGATGAGCAATCTTCTCCCTTGCACACAGTTTCTGGGCGAAATGGCATAAAAAATCGTGCTTACCCACTGAGGCTGCGAGGCTTTCTTGTGTCCAGGGCTGTAGACGCGGGTCTTCTAGGTGTGGATTCTGCAGTGCTGCACAGAAACCCGCTGCAGCCTCAGACCCGCGGCGGCGGCGGCGGCGGCGGCAGAGGCAGCAGCAGCAGCAGCCAGCAGCCAGCAGCTTCTCCCAGTGCTGAGTAGTAAAGTGTTGTGACTTAGAAGAGACTCCACAATTAGCATGAGGCGCTTGCTTATAAGAGAGGAGGCGGAATCTTTCTTAAAGGGATGGGTTTGGTTTGTCCTCCCTGCTATTGCTTCGTAAGAAGCAGAAAAGGGTGGAAGCGGGGAGTTTTTTTGGACCTAGTAAAGCAGTACAGCTGTGGGAGGTCAAGGTTAAAATTAACTGGGTGATCGAGGGACCGATTTAATGCGAGTCATTGAAATGCCAGAGGCACTCGTTTTAAAGAGCCCTGATAACTTCAAACATTGGGGTCTGGGCAAAAATAAATCCCTGTACCTTGAAACTGATTAGTGTCTTGTGCTGCTATTAAATTTTCAATCACTGCACCAAAATGGAAACTATATAAAGAGGGGTTATTTAGTATTTAAGACAAGAATGTGAGAAGAATAATAAAATAAAACTCATTTATGTGGCTGAGAGTAATGGAGTCAAGTTCTGCTAATACTTATAAGCATGCCTGGGATTTCAGGATTAGAAAATATATGATTGACAGGGGTTAATCTGTTCACATGTTATAAAAATCACAATATTATTTATAGAAAACCCAAAATATGTAACATTTAAAATAGTTTTAGCAGCTAGGCCAGCGTTGTTCAGTGCTTGAGCATCGACCTCTGAACCAGGAGGTTACGGTTCGATTCCAGGTCAGGACACATGCCTGGGTTGTGGGCTCGATCCCCAGCAGGGTGTTTACAGAAGGCAGCCCATCAATGTTTCTCTCTCATGCATGTTTCTATCTCTCTATCCCTCTCCCTACCTCTCTCTCTCAAAACCAATAAAAACATGGTTTTTAAAAATAAATATTTTACATGTATAATTAGGTTTATGCATCACTATTCAGAAGTAAACTTAATTTTATTTGACTTGTGCTAAATTTTCCTGAAGCAGGATCCTACTATGTTGCCGAGGATATTGATTGACTGGAATACATTTAATGTATGTTTCATAGCAACAAAACCACTGAAAAACTGGAGCACATCACATAGTACAGTTAAGATAGAGTGTAGAGCTCGCTAACTCTAACCCTGTCATATCACAAGTGGAAAAATTAGAAACACAGATGAGGACAGAGTAGGGACAGAGGCGGGGTTAACTCTGAGTCTCCACTGTTCACACACACACACACACACACACACACACACACACACGAAGCAAATAAACGATAGGTATGAACAAACACATAATACACATTGGGAGCTGAGCAGAACCTGTCAGAACAACAAAAAAAAGAGTAGTTTCACTCAATACTATTTGTGTACATGTAGTATAAATGAAAGAATTATATCAAACAAGTATTTATAATATATGTAAATATTAGCACAAATTTTGCCTTCTGGTTTGGAGGTGTTTATGCTAGAAATTTGTCTAGGGGAATTTTGGGGGGTTTTTTTGTTGTTTTTTTTAGGCGATCTCCAAGGAAACTTGCAACACTTGTTTATGTGCCACAGAATGACAGGGTCTTCAACTCCCGTCAGTTTTCTTGTGCCCATTGGTGCCTCTATGCCCTTTTGTCTACATCCTTACACATGCCTGCCCAGAGGGAAAATTGGTTTTGGAGTTGGGCAGGGGAAAGTATTGTAGAGAATTAATCTTGGCTTTCAGAGATGCTTGTTGGAAGTTACTTTCTGGGCTAGATACGAACATTTTCTCTGAAATCCTAATCTGGCATTCCTAATAAGGAACCTGGCACTCGTGTAAGTGTTACGGTTAAAGTCTGTGTTATATTAGACGGCATAGCAAATTTTGTGTTTTGTGTATCTGGCCGGACAATTTATCACCTTGATTTTTTTAAAAATATATTTTATTGATTTTTTATGGAGAGGAAGTGAGAGGGATAGATAGTTGGAAACATCGATGAGAGAGAAACAACAATCAGCTGCCTCCTGCATGCCCCCTATTGGGGATGTGCTCGCAACCAAGGTACATGCCCTTGACCAGAATCTAACCTGGAACCCTTGAGTCCACGGGTCAACGCTCTATCCACTAATTGCCTATAGGAAGGAAATTAGTCACCCAGGTTCTTCATTTGTTTTTGTTTATCTTGCTCTTCTGCCAGGAAGGCATTTTATTTCATTACCAGGTGGTATTAGACAATGACTATAATGGCAATTATCTGTATAATTCAAAGCAAACCCCCCCAAATTAAATACATTTCTTTGTATCTTCCCAAAAGGTTTAAGCATTCTCTAATATCAAGACACTTAATAGATACTTTTTAAAAAATGAATGCACAAATTAATGAATGAATAGCCCCCCTAATATCTAGAAGCTGATTACAAAGTGTTTTTGTTTGTTTGTAATTTGCATTGTGCAAAACAACTGACTCCATTCTCTACTTCCCTTTTCTAACACAGTCCTGATCTTACAGAAACAATCTCCTTTCTGTAGAGCTCTTAGACATGCCTGATTTGTATTCTCCAATTAAATTGTAGCCACAAATCTCCACATGAACTCTGGGTAGATCAAACAGTAGCTGAGACACTTTCTGCCAAGAAAACACAGGCTTAAGTTTCAAAATTCCAGTGCTCTAGTTCTTCTAGCTGTGACACCAAGTGATTTATGTGACCTCAAATAAGTTTCTTGACATGCTCATGACTCAGTTTAGCCATCTTTTAAGTTGTGGCGATGGGGGATATAATACCTGCTGTACCTACTTCGTAGGGTTGTTGTGAAGTTCCAATGAACTAACAAATGTGGAAATGCTTTGACATTTTCAAAAACACTAGGTAATATAAGGTATTATTATATGCAGATGTACTTAAAATCAAATATCTAGTTCAAGGGACTCTAAATAACCTGTTTTACTACTTATTGTTTTAGAAAGCAAACAGGTTTATCTCTTTCCCTGTGTGCGTGGGCGCACACACACACACACACACACACATACACCCTGCTGCTCCCAATTTAGCTTCTCAGTTCTGAAGCTTTGCCCTGGTCTGGGAAATATGCATCTGCAGTTGAATATGAAAAACCAAGACTTTACAGACAGCCCTCCCCCCTTCCTTCTGCAAAATTTCCCTTTTCAAGCTCACAGATAGAAAAGTGAAGTCAATGAAGCACAACAACCTTTTCATACTGCGTAGTGCCATGTATTTAATCAGTGGAGTTAGATGAGCCATTCATTTGAAACTTGGCCATGCTACGTACATTTTGATCACCCTTTTATGCCAAGCCCATCTGGAAAGTACTTGGGGAACAGAGCAGGAAGGACTGACAGGGAACTCATGCTAATGAGTTCTCCATTCCCCAAGGAGACATAATCAGGCCAATACACAAGGATTCCTCAACATACTTTATTAGCACTATGTGACTTATATGGTTTATTCTCAAGGAATTACCTCAGCCAAATATTTGACAGGTCCTTATACAACTGGTTAAGTAATCAGATCTGATAATTTCTGTAACATTAATTATCAGCTCTAGGGTTTTCTTCCCCCACCCACCCCCTTTTCTTTTAAAGGAATATATCCTTATTTAAATCTATTTGGTGGAGCCTTTTAAAATCTTCACAATAACTTCTAATAAACAAACAACTAGTAAATAAACAACTAATATAAATAAATAAGATACTCCAAAAGAGTAGCACATAAAAGCTCATACAAAACCCATTTAAGTCATCAGTTTCTGTGTAGAGAAACTGCAAAGTGAATGCAAAGCATGCAATTGCTGTGTGAATCCTAAAAATGTCAGGCCCTGACCGGTTTGGCTCAGTGGATAGAGCGTCGGCTTGCAGACTCAAGGGTCCCAGGTTCGACTCCGGCCAAGGGCATGTACCTTGGTTGTGAGCACATACCCAGTGGGGAGTGTGCAGGAGGTGGCTGATCGATGTTTCTCTCTCATCAGTGTTTCTAACTTTCTATCTCTCTCCCTTCCTCTCCATAAAAAATCAATAAAATATATTTTTGAAAAATATGTCAGTTTACCTATGTATCTTTTCATCACATGATCACATGGCTTAAAATTTCAACTGATCTTTAATATATATATATATATATATGAATTATGTGATTGCTTTAATCCTTATGGCACTATTTCTAGAATGTGATAGGAACTATCTGCAACAGAAATACTTGCAATTTGTATTGTCTAAAACAATAACTCCATTCTCTACCTTCCTTTTCTAACAGAGTCATGATTTAGGAATTCCAACATATGAGCCAGTCCCTTGGAAGAAATAAGCAACTACAAAAATGAAGTTTACAAACATGCCAGGTATACAGACAATGAAAACCATCATTTCCTTATTTTAAAACCTTTGTTAGTTGCCTAAAACTGAATGTGGCATATAGTAGGTGTTCAAAATATTTATTGAATGAATGGAAGGCAGAGCTTTCACCAGCATGCTTTTTAAGCAACTGATACATCTAAACCCAAGTTCTAAATTGTAAACAAATTGATCTGATTTTTCAGACCAGCTTATAATTTGACATAATGCAAGTCACTAAATTTTAGAGCTATAGACCATTGTATCATTTGCAACAAATAGTTCTTAAGCACTTGCTATAAATTACGAACTAGTTTGGCACTGGGAAGGTTATTTTAAAAGAAACCTTTTGACATAGTCTATGCTGTAACCATTTAGTTGGGCAACAAACACAAATGTATGAAGCAACTAAACTGCAAAATCACCATGTATGAGATAATAAATGTGAAACTCCTAGCAAATGGTAAATGTTCAATAAATATCTGCCTCATTATCAATATTATTTTCTTCTTCAATAACTAAGAAGACAGAATTCGTATAGTTTTATTAACAATAAGAAGAAATAATAATTGTTATAGCTACCACTTAATGAGTGATTATATGTCAAGCATTGTGCTTGGCATTTTACATATGTTATATTTAATAATCTTATCAATCCTGTTAAATCAGAATCATTGATACTATTTTCCAGATGAAGAAACTAAGGCTCAGAGGGGTTAAATAACTTGCCATGCATAAATAACGACGCATGCGTTTAGCGAGTATAACAGCACCAGGTTAAATAGGACACATAAAGAGTTTAAAAGGAATTGGGGAAGAGAGGGTCAATTCCTGCTAGAGAAAACAGACGACGTCTCTGAGAAGGAAGAGCAGAATTGTGATGGGGGGAAGATGGAGGAGAAAGGTCTTTGATGATGGAGGAGACAGGAACAAAATATGTGTTTTCTGAGACCGTTCCCCCTGCACTTTGCTCAGGGCCACGTTTATGGTGAATGCACACCCTAGGCCTCTTCACTGAGCAGAGACTGGAAAGAATGAGGTGTGTTGGTAGAACAGCAAGTAAACTCTGTTTGCCTAAAATGGAGAGTTTGTGTAGGGCAAAGTTAGAATTTATGGAGTCTCCAAACCCATAGCCCTGAAAACTCAGCCTTCATTTTCTGGTAGCTTGTTTATTTTATTTTTTATTTTTTATACTTTTATTGATTTCATAGAGGAAAGAAGAGGGAAAGAGAGATAAAACATCAACAATGAAGGAGAATCATTGATTGGCTGCCTCCTGCACGCCCCCTACACTTGGTACCCAGCCTGCAACCCTAGGCATGTGCCCTGACCAGGAATCAAACCGTGACCTCCTGGTTCATAGGCCGACGCTCAACCACTGAGCCATGCTGGCTGGGCTATTTTCTGATAGCCTTTTAAAAATATATATATATTTTATTGATTTTTCACAGAGAGAAAGAGAGAGGGATAGAGAGTTAGAAACATCGATGAGAGAGAAACATCGATCAGCCACCTCCTGCACACTCCCCACTGGGGATGTGCCCACAACCAAGGTACATCCCCTTGACCGGAATGGAACCTGGGACCCTTGAGTCCTCAGGCCGATGCTTTATCCACTGAGCTAAACTGGTTAGGGCATCTGATAGCCTTTTTAAGTAGCCCCATCTCCAGTTACTTTTCATTAATTCACTCACTTATTTTCATATATTGAGGAAATAGTACGTATTGAACTGCGACGATGTGCCAGACACTGTTCCTGGTGCCAGGGATAGGTCAGTGAATAAAACAGACAAAAATCCTTGCACCCGCGAAGCTTTTATTGTACTGGGAAAACACAGATATTAACATCAACAAATCAGTAAGTGAGGTTATTTCATATGTTAAGGGCTATGAAGAAAATAAAACAGACCATTGAAAACAACTAGGGTGGGGGTAGAATGCTGCTTTCCTTAGAAGGCCTCTTTGAGGAGGTGGCATTTGAGCTGAGACCCGAATGATCCCAAGTTATTAGCTGGCGAGCAAAGCTAGTTCAAAGGTCATGAGACAGGGACTGGCCTGGTGGTTGAGCACTCTGAGCAAAGGACGGAGGGGCCCCAGATTTGACCGGAGAGCTGGGGCAGGGACTAGAGCAGACAGGTCTGGCAGATCAAAGTGAGATGTTGACTTTTGGGAGGTTTTAAGGAAAGGAAGAATAGGGTCTTTTTTACATTTTTGAAATTACACTGTCACTTCTGTGTGAAGAATGGACTATAGAGAGATGTGATTAGAGACAGGGAAGCCAGTTAGGAAGCCATTAAAGTCATTCACACAAGAGGAAATAGGGCCCTGTTGTAGGAGTGGCTGTGGAGATGAGGAGAAGTCATTAGACTTAGGGTATATTTTGGCGGTAGAGCTGACATGACTTGCCGCTAGAGGCATGTGGGGGAATAAGAAAAAAGATGGGCTGCCTCCTGCATGCCCCCCTACACTGGGAATCCAGCTCGCAACCCTAGTTTCCTCCCCATAAGAACCTTCAAAACAGCAAGAAATTGGCTTTCATGGTTGTATTCCTAGAGCAATGGTTCTCAACCTTCTGGCCCTTTAAATACAGTTCCTCATGTTGTGACCCAACCATAAAATGATTTTCATTGCTACTTCATAACTGTTATGAATCGTAATGTCAATATCTGATATGCAGGATGGTCTTAGGTGTCCCCTGTGAAAGGGTCGTTCGACCGCCAAAGGGGTCGCGACCCACAGGTTGAGAACCGCTGCCCTAGAGTCTTAAAACACTAACTGGCACAGGTATATGCTCAATAAGTATTAGGATTTGTGGAGTCTGGTTCCGTGGTTCTCAAGCTTAAGTGTTCATCAAAACCACCTGAACATCTTATTAAAAGTTTAGAATCAGCCCGGCCAGTGTTGCTGAGTGGTTGAGTGTCGACCTATGAACCAGGAGGTCACGGTCTGATTCCTGGTCGAGGCACATGCCTGGATTGCGGGTTTGGTCCATAGGGTGGGGTGTGTAGGAGGCAGCCAATCAATGATTCTCTTTTTATCATTGATGTTTCTATCTCTCTCTCCCTCTCTCTTTCTCTCTAAAATCAATAAAAATATCCCTTTTTTTTTTTTTTTTTGAATTTTAGAATCAGCCCTCACCCTAACCTCTCCTCACCAGTACTCTGTTTTAGTAGGTCTGGGGATCGTACTCAGGAAACTGCATTTTCAGCCAGCACTGTAGATGGCCAGTGGCCTACAGTCCAAACCAGTGGTTTAGATATATTAGTGTTCATTCAAATACCTTAGAAGCCACATTTCAGCACCATGCCAAAAGGCTACAGAGCATGGCTTTAAGAATTTATGGTATTTCCAAATACACTCAAAACATAAGGTGTCGATTTGAAAGATTTTGAGAGAAAACCATTGAAAGACTCCTGGGGTTCCTACTATTTCATTAGAACTTACATTGGAGAGCAGGAAGGGATCACTTAGGGGGAACCTTCATGTGAAGAAAGATGGCTACCTAAGTGCTGGGACAGCCCTTCTTTACCTCACCTCCAAAGCCTGTGTCCCACTCCTGTGTGCAGGTGTGTGAAATTCCTTTACTTGGTAATTACAGTAAATGAATTTTGTTTTGTTTGCACGGCATCTATTCCCTTTCTCAGGAAGAATGCTTCAGTATTCCTTTGTGGAACCTTTTTTGACTCTATGGCTGCAGTCTTGAAGCCCTGACCTCCGCCTGAGCAAGGGGTTGGCACCAAGCTGGACCAAGCAGATGTTCTCTCTCTGGCATTTGATTCTTGAGGAGAGTAACACAAAGACTTAAGAAGATCAGCTACCTTGAGGAAGGTCGCTGAGGAGAATGTGATTGAGTACTGCCACAAGGATGTCACAGACAGAGTTGGCTTCTGTCTTCCAATACCTGATTCTTCGGCTTTTCCCTGAATTCTACAAGCCATGAGCCTTGAACTTCCAATAAATTCCTGTTTTGCTTAAGGTACAGAGGTCTCAGTTGCCCTCAATATAATCTAAGACACAGCAATTAAAACCATTGCAATTAAAATCTATAATTAGAGGTAAAGTTTCTGAAACAAATTTTTCCTGGGAGCAGGAACACACTGACCTAAGTTTTCGCTCCAGTGTAAATGTCTGAGAGCAGAGCCTGAGCAGCACACTGTATTGGGCAGAGGAGAGTGAAAGGGCTCCATGGCTTGATGTCAGTTCTACCACTGGGGTCGGGAGGAAAGGGATGACTGGGGTATAACACATAAATTCCACTTCACAAGTTTGCACTGACTGTACACGAGATAAATACCTTGCTGGAAATTCTCGATACTTTTGTTCCATAGTTTCTGCTCAGGTCTCTCAGCTCCTGTGTTCGTATCTTCAGACTAAACTTTCAGGATAAAGCAGGGCATAGTTACTGGGATACATAAACCTAAGACATCAATTCATGAACATGAGAACTCATCGTATTAAATTTAGTCCTCATTTCCTTCTGTGGCCCCTAGGGGAAAATAAGAACATCCTGTCCTTCGAATCATTTGGGTTAAATCCTAGTCATTTGTTGACCTCTCCCTTCCCCCCATTTTAAAACAGACCTATAATTCTTTAAGACTCTAAGAAATTGACTTAATTCATGTCTTATAAGCAGCATTCTTGGGACAATACAATTTTCTCACAATCTCATTCCTAGTGATTACTGAAATTAAGTCACAACAGGTAGATAGGATGCTGAAGTAAGTGTGCGTATGTGGACCACACCCAGGGAGAGATAAGGAGTGTGTGATAGTATAGAAATCTAATCACTTGCAGATTGTATGCAGTATAAATGAAGATCAAATGTGAACACCCTAATTAATGTTTTAGTTTTGTTTTTAATGGTGGTTGCTATTTGTGAAAACTAACATAACAACAAAATATAGATATAAATCTATGTTAAGTTTGCATGGCAAATCATTGTCATTTCAAAAAGAGGTGGGGATCATTCTTATCATTGAAACATAAAATAGGATTACTAACTTTTCAAAATATTTTTTATTGATTTTAGAGAGGAAGGGAGAGGGATAGAGAGAAACATCAATGATGAGGGAGAATTATTGATCAGCTGCCTCCTGCACACCCCCTACTGGGGATCAAGCTCACGACCCAGAAATGTGCCCTTGGCTGGAATCGAACCTGGGACCCTTCAGTCCCCAGGTTGATGCTCTGTCTACTGAAGCAAACTGGCTAGGGCAGATTACTAACTTTTCCTGAGCACTTACTATGTGCTAGGTACTATTCAAACTGCTTTATAATGTAAATACCTCATTTAATCTTTACTACAACCCAGTGAGTTATTGTCCTATTATCCTTGCTTAGAAGCAATGGAACTAAGCCACTGAGAAATGGAGTAATTTGCCTAAAGAGCTGGTAAATGGTAAAGGTTGGGTTTTGAGTCCAGATAATAAAATGGCTCCAGAATCTGGGCTCTTATCCCCTTTTCTACTACCTTCCAACACTGACCAATTAGTGAAACAGCATTTGCTCTTTCCTTCTATCATCATTTGAGACCCTTCTAAAACTCCCTTTAAATATTTAAAATTACATTTTATAAACTACCTGAGCCAGGTAATCAATATGAATAGGCTTTCTAGGAGCCAAATTGCTTGAAGATTACTTATTTACTAATCAATGAGCCTTTCCAGCAGCCTTGACAGAAATTTACTTACTCAGATTTCACATTAAGTAAAGTAAAGAGAATGTAGGGGTCTAATCTAAGTCAAGTCTACAAGTACGTGAACAAGGACTTAGTTTTCAAATGCCCCAAAGGTCATACTCGGTTCCAACGGGTTTGAGATGGGAGAACAAGTGGCACTCTCTCTCAGAAAAGTGGGTTCTTTTTCTGATTGGTGGTTTCCACTTCTTTGCCAGGGAGGTAGTTTAGAGACCAGTCTGGATTTGCATCTGGGAGTGAGTACCTGGGTATGGAGAGAGAATGATATAGACAACAAACATCCTATTTCCAAATATTTGGAGGCTCTTGAAGGGCAGTGTGGATTTTCTGAGCCAGTTTTCCTGGAGTCTGGCCGTGACACAACATGCTTCAGCCCAGAAGGTGGTAGTCTCTTTCTGTAGTAGATGCTTTCTTTTGCCATCCAAGTTACCAACTCAGAATTTCGTTGAAAAGAAGAAAAACCAGCGAATGAGGTCCAGAGATGCAGAACCTAGCTCATGATAAGGAGGACAAGGAAATAAGAAGTGTCCTTTCCTGGAAGGCTGGTTAACTGGTTATTGATCAGTCCTCATCTATAAAACGGGGGCTGTAGTCAAAAGGTTGTTGTGAGGATTTTTAGGAGAACATTTAAAGAGCTGAGCACAATCCCTGGCACATAGTACATGCTCTACCAAAGTTTGCTATTACCACTCATGAGTTAATATTCAAAAAATGTATTGATCACCTGTATTGTGTGTCAAGGTTTGTATCAGATTAGAAATTTTTAATATGACTAGGATATAATCATTATTTTTAAGGAGGTTAAGTGTAGACCAGAGGTGAATTCAGGAACTTCCTGAACTTGGATAGGGGGGGAAATAGCACATCTTTATTTATTTATTTTTTTTACTAATCTCTAACTAGAATTTAACATTCCTTCAATTATGAATTTATACCACAAATCACAGAAATACTTGCAGTAGATGTTACTTTGTCATCAACATAAATCAGCAAAATTTTTAAAGCATGTTGGAGGTTTACAGAAATTTTGAAATTTCATTTATGCACATCCTCATTTTGAAATTAACATAGCAATTAGACCCACTGTTAGATCTGGAGATTGTTTTAATAAAGAAGCACATATACAACTATATATAAAATTTTGTTTTATATTTTGAAAACTATGTATTAGTTTATTTATTTTGTATCCCTATGTATTTCATTTTATGCATTTTAAACCAATGTTCTGAAATGAGTACCTACCATATATTTACCTTGTATAAGGATATCATCCATGATAGCACTACTCATTATAATGAAAAACTGAAAACAAACTACATGTTTATCAATAGGTGAATGGATAAATCAGTAGTAAGATATTCATACAATGAAATACTACCAGCAACAAGTCTGAACAAACAATTGCTACACGAAGCAACATGGGTGAAACACACATAAGACAGAAAAAGAAACCAGACACAAGAGAGAACATCCTAAATGATTCAATTTATATGAAGTTTAAGAACAACTTAACAAACTGATGGCGTTAGAAGTCAAGACAGTGTTTACCTTTTGTTGGGTAGAGGATGGGAAGGGTTGCAGATTTGGGTTATGTGCTGGTCAAGATGCTAGCAATGTGTATATGCTCACCTTGTATAAATGCATTGAGCTATTATCCACCTATCATTTGTGCACTTATAGTTGTTATTCTTCAGTAAAATTGTACCTTAAAAAGAGAGGCCCTTAAGCTTCACTAGTCTGCCAGAGGGATTCATGGCACGAAAAGGATTAAGAACCTCTGGTCTAGATAGAGACACAAATTCAGAGAAATTACTAGTTTACAATGTTTTAAACACAGCCTGATGTTCCAGGCCATTTCTGATCCCAGTCTTCTATCCGATTGACCTTTTAAGTATAACACATACTTTAGACCAAGAATCCAGTGGGTATTATTTTTTTAAAATATTGAAAGTATGGTCACCATGGCGGTAGGAAAAGAATCACAAAGTACTGAAAAAGCACAGAGAAGGAACCATAATTTTGCCGAGGGTGGTCAGAAAGAAATCTCAGGAGGAGGCGCTATCTGGACAGAGCCTCAAAGGATAAGTCGACTTCCAGCCGAAGGGCCTCCGGTCGAAGTGAGCAGCAGCAGATAAAGGTAGGAAGTGCGCTGTGTTTGTAGAACACTGAGTCATCTGATGTGGTTGGGTCCTGGGGAAGATGAATGGGTTTGGAGGGGAAAAGGTAGGAGATACGTGAAGGACGGTTTATCATCCTGGGAAAGCAAACAATGCTGTTTGTTTTTCTCTTTTATTGAAGGAATGTACAGGGAGAAGAGAGCCCAAAACGTAAGTGTACGGCTTGATGGAGTTGCACACACTGAACACATCTATTTTATTAGCACTCAGGTCAAAAGAGACATAAGAGCATCCAGAAGCCCCTATCACAACCTCTACCAATCACTACTGCTCCCCAACTTTGCCAGGAGCTGCTATGCTGTTTTCTTTATTTTTTTTTTCTTTTAACCACTTTATGGAAGTATGATTGACATATAAAAAGTTCTAAATATTTAATGTATACATCTCTATGAGTTTGGGGATAAGAATACATTACAAATGCATCACCACTTGTAAACATCCATCACCTCCCAAAGTTTTCTCCTACCTCCTTTATTATAACTCTCTCTTTTTTCATGGTAAAATTCAACATAAGATATGTCCTGTCTTAGCAAATTTTAAAGTTTACAATACAGTATTGTTAGTTATAAGAACTACACTGTGTAATAGAGATCCAGAACTTACTTACCTTGCAGAACTGAAACTTTGTAGTCTTTGACTATCACCTCTCTATTTCCCCTTCCCCTCACAACCACTATTCCACTCTATGCTTTTGGAGTTTTTGTTTGTTTTGTTTTATTTTTTATTGATTTCAGAGAGGAAGGGAGAGGGAGAGAAAGAGAAATATCAATGATGAGAGAGAATCATTGAATGGCTGCCTTCTGCATGCCCCCTGCTGAGGCTTGAACCCACAACCCAGCCATGTGCTCTTGACCAGGCCCCTTCAGTCAGGCTGACACTCTGTCCACTGGCCAAACCAGCCAGGGCTGGAGTTTGATTATTTTAGCTTCCACATATTAGTGAGGTCATGGAGTATTTGTCATTGTGTGTCTGGCTTATTTCATTTAGTATAATGTTCTCCAGATTCATCCATGTTGTCACAAATAGTGGGATTTCCTCTTCTTTTTTTATGGCTTGAAATATATATATCTAATCTAATAAAAGAGTAATATTGAAATTGACTGTTTCTATGGGATTCCTAAGCCATGCCCACCAGCCAATCAGAGCAGCTGTATGCAAATTAACCCAGCCAAGATGGAGGCCGGCAGTCACGGAGCTAGAGTAAACAGGCAGCTTCCTTTGCAGCAGGAGTAAACTGTCTGTGGCCGCCTGGGCCTCTCTGTGCTCCAGGCAACATACTTGCAACATTGTTGCAATTATAGAAGCCACGAAGCTGAAGCAGACAGGAGGCTTCCTTACCTGTGTAGGCCTCAGCTTAAAGGAACAGTGTATCAATTATAGAAGATAAATAAACCCCAGAAACCTGCTTCCAGCCAGCCTTGCTGGGGCATTGGCTCAATGTGAGCTGTGGGCAGCCTGAAAGCCTGAAAACAGCCCTCAATTCGTCACTCAGGCTGGCCACACCCCCATGGGGTGAGGAATCCCACTGGGGGCCTTGGGCAGCCCGCAAACAGCCATCAGCCCCTCACCCAGGCTGACCAGGTACCCCAGCAGGGACCCAAAATCTGAAGGGACTGTGGGCAGCCTGAAAACGCCCCTCAGCTCCTCACTCAGGCTGCCCTGGCACTCCAGTAGGGACCCAAAACCTGAAGGGGCTGTGGACAGTCTGAAAACAGCCCTCAGCCCATTACCCAGGCTGGCCACACCCCAATGGGATGAGGGTCCACACTGGGGGGCTTGGCCAGCCTGCAAACAGCCATCAGCCCCTCACTCAGGCTGACCAGGCACGCCAGCAGGTGGACATCCCCAGAGGGGTACCAGACTGCGAGAGGGCACAGGCCAGGCTGAGGGACCTCCCGAGTGCACAAATTTTTGTGCACTGGGCCCCTAGTGTATATGTGTGTGTGTGTGTATTTTTTTTTCCCTCACCTCCCACTGCCTGGGCTCTGGGTCACCTTTCCTTTATCCATTTGTCTGTCAAAGGGCCCTTAGGTTGTTTTCAAATCTTGGCTATTGAGAACAATGTTACAATGAGCCTGGGAGTGCAGGGACACTTCAAGATTCTGATTTTGATTCCTTTGGATAAATGGCAGAGGTGGAATTACTGGATCATATGGTAGTTCTATTCTTAATTTTTTGAGGAACTGGCATACTGTCTTTCATAGTGGCTGTACCAATTTATATTCCTATTAGCTGGGTATTAGGGTTTCCTTTTCTCTACATTCTTGCCAACTCTTAACATTTATTTTTTAGTAACAGCCAGCCCAGTAGGTATGAGGTGATATCACATTGTGGTTTTGATTTGCATTTCCCTGGTGGGTATGATGTTGAGTACTTGTTTGTTGGCCACTATGGTGACTTCTACCACTATAGATTGGTTTTGTGCTTTATTTAGCAGACGTACTCTCTGTGTCCGGCTCTCTCACTCATATTGGTAACATAATTTCATTGCATGTAGTTGTAGAACATTGTTACCTAAGTTTTAAGCAAGGGAATGGCATGGCTGACCTCTGTGTTGGGAAAATCACTGGAACAGTTCAACAGTTCTGAGGAAGAGGAAAGTGGAAGGACACGAAGTCCCACGCAGGCAGCTAAGCAATAATGTCAATGAGAAATGACGAGGGCCTGACCCAGAGCCCAGGCAGTGGGAGTGGAGAAGAGGCGGACAGATCAGGGAGTCACCCTGAGCTCTGGAGAAGCAATTGAAAACACATGTTCCACACGCAGTGTCCTTCAAACACAGAGGAGAGCACTTCACTGAGCGCTCAGAACCAGAGCAACAGTAATTGATCATGGCATTAGTTTGGGTGCTTGTCAAGACTTAAATGAAACAAGCCACAACCCCTAAGAGTCTGTTGTCATAGATGACAGAAATGAGGCAGACCAAAAGCCAATACAATGTGGACTAACCAAGGGGATTCCAGGAGACTTTAATGACCTTGAATGGTTGTTGGAGCAGTTTTGCAGTTGAGCTGTTTTTCTTAAGTATTTTTGAGGAGTTTCAACATAAAATTTAGAAAACAAAATCAGGATTGAAGAGAAAACAGAGGTAGGGAAACAGTAGGGAAGAGTGTTAGCAGAAAGCTGGGAGGGATGAGGCTGCTAAGGGTGTGAGATGGTTGTGTAGGGCAGACATATGGGGAGATAGCTGGTGAAGCATGAAGGGACAGCTCATTCACCATCTATCTTAATCTCATGCTTCTCAAACTCAGGTATGCACACCTCTGGCAGCATGTCAAGAGGTACTTGAGTCACCTGATAAACATGGTACATCTTTCTGGCATGTTTATTTTACCCTATGACTGGGGAAAAGGATGCCATTTATATGGAAGCAAACATGAAACAGAATACAAATTATATGTGAAGTTTTACGATAAACCACAAGACTTCAAGTAATTTTCTAGCCAAATACTTTGGCCTGCAGCCCCTTGCCGTTAGGTTGAATTCAGAGAGAAAGTTTTGAGTAGCCTAATCTCTGTGGACCTAACTCCATGCTCTACTAGATGATGCTAGGACCCCAAATGAGTTCTCTTCTATAATGGGTGTGTTACTCATTATACAACATTCCTTCCTTCCTTTATTCATTCATCCCAATAATATTAACTCAGGGATTACCATGTACTAGGACCTGAGAGATTTTTTTTTATCCTATATAATATCATAAGCTCCAAAAAAGACTGTGTCTTTGAAAAAAGATTAGAGTCCCATCAGCATTTGTCAAAGCTTGCATATATCAGATGTTCTATGAATATTCATTGACTTGAAATGAAATGGGATCTTTGCAAAAACCCAAGGAAGAGAACAGAAACAAGATGGCGGCATAGGGTAGACACCGCATATGCAGCTGTGAACAACTATTTCAGAAAAACCGCGAAAAGAACACACGGACACCACTCGCACCAGCAGGACGGCTGGCTGAGTGAAAATCCTACAACCAGAGAAGAGTCTGAGACTCAGAGCAGCAGCGGAAGCAAAGTACAGAGGTACGGAGGCGCGCGCAC
>PVJC01033971.1:0-19075 GCA_004026665.1 Murina feae
TGTGCACTCGGAAGGTCCCTCAGCCTGGCCTGTGCCCTCTCGCAGTCTGGGACCTCGTTGGGGATGTCCAACTGCTGGCAGGCCTGGCCAGCCTGAGTGAGGGGGTGATGGCTGTTGGCAGGCTGGCGAAGCCCCCCAGTGGGGTCCCTCACCCATTGGGGTGTGGCCAGCCTGGGTGTGGGCCTGAGGGCCATTTTCAGGCTTTCAGGCTGCCCACAGTCTCTTTAGGTTTTGGGTCCCTATTGGAGTACCTGGCCATCCTGGGTGAGGAGCTAATGGCTGTTTTCAGGCTTGTCAAGCCCCCCAGTGGGGACCCTCATCCCATTGGAGTGTGGCTAGCCTGGGTGCAGGTCTGAGGGCTGTTTTCAGGCTTTCAGGCTGCCCACAGCTCCCATTGACCCAACGTCTCAGCAAGGCTGGCTGGAAGTAGGTTTCTGGGGTTTATTTATCTTCTATAATTGATCCACTGTTCCTTTAAGCCAAGGCCTAGGCAGGTAACAAAGCCTCCTGTCTGCTTCAGCTCCGTGGCTTCTATAATTGAAAGAATGTTGCATAGGCAGGCAGTTTCCTCCATCGTTGGTGCAACGGAAGCTTGCTTTTTGCTTCAGTTCCAAGGCTTCTATAATTGAAACAATGTTGCAAATATGTTGCCTGAGCCTGGAGAAGCCCAGCCAGCTGGCAGAAAGTTTACTCCTGATGCAACAGAAGCTGTTTACTCCAGCTCTATGACTGCCAGCCTCCATCTTGGATGGGTTAATTTGCATACAACTGCTCTGATTGGCTGTTGGGCATGGCTTAGGCATGCCATAGAAATGGTCAATTTCAATATTACTCTTTTATTAGATTAGATAGCACAGCTATGGAAGCAACCCAAGTGCCCATCAATAGTTGAATATATACTTTTAAAATCATGAATCAGTGTTGAAGTTTGTCAAGGGCTTTATAGTTTATTATTTCTCCTTTTCTATTAATGGTAGTGAGTGATATTAATACATTTCCTATAGTAAAATATCTTGGAATAAATCACTTGATTGTGGAATATTTTATTAATATATCATTAGCATCTGTTTGCTGGTGTTTTATCTAGAATTTTTGGCATCAATATTACAAATGGGACTGTTCTTTAAGTTTTCTTTTCTTCTTTTATGTGATTTAGGCAGCAATGTTATACTTGCTTCATTAAAAAAATTGGAAAGTTTCTTTTCTTTTTCTGTGCTTAGGAGCGAGGATGTTAGAATGCCCTTGAGAAAATGTCTGAACCTGGTACTTCTTGTAGCATAATTCTTTCATAGCTCATTGACTTTTCCTGTGGAAAGTTGAATGCTTAAGTCTTTTATCTCAACTAAGATAAATTTTTTGACCAAATTGTACTTTTGTAGGAAGCTGTCCATTTCACTTAATTTTTCAAACATACTTGCATAGAAGAGTTTCTTGGCACATTTAAAATGTGTTCTATTTCAAAAGTGATTTCTCCACATAATTTCTTTATGTTTCTGTGTCATCTCTGCTTTTTTTCTGGGTTAGATTAGCTGGTGGTATACTTATTTTGTTAATCTTTCCCAAGAACCAGCATTTTTATTTATTAGTTTTACTATTTTTATGCTTCCTATTTCATTGATTTCTATTTCTATATATAGAGCTTTTTCTCCTTTCCTCACCTACATTTCTGAGTTGGAAATTAAATTCATTTTATTTTCTATTTTAAAATTTTATTTATGTAAGTATTATCTGTGTTTTGCCATGCTAGTTTATCATTTACTAGTATAGTCTGCCATTCATTCTCTATTATGGCATGGCTCTAGAGCTGGCTTTTGAATTTTTTTTGAATATTTATCCCCCCACTTCTCTTATACATGTAATTTGATGCATTATATTCTGTCTCCTAGTTATGCTATGAGTGGTAGATGGTTTTATTTCCCCTCCATGTGTATTTGTATGCATTTCTGGGGAAAGATTTATGGAGAGATTTACAGGAAACTGCAGTTGACCTACAGGAACCCAAAAGTCTGAATTGTATCTTGGTTTCCTCTTTGATCCAGTGGCTTTACGTTTTTTTTTTTCTATTTCCAGCTGTTAGGAGGTGTTTCTTTATTTAAATTTTCATTTAATGCCATAAGATATTTTAAAGTAAATTTATGGTTAGACATTTAGGATCAAACTTAAATTATATGTAAAATAATTTAAAACACATATGTGTTTTAGTGTAAGTTATATTCTTTCAAAAATTTTTATTTTAACATAGTTATAATCTGTTTCCCCCCCACACCACTTATCTTCTCTATATCCTCTTCCACCTCCACCCCCTCACCACTGCCCCCATAATCACTATACACTACAGTTGTCCATATTCATGAGTTCTTTTTTTTCTTTATTGTTTAATCTTTCTACCCTCCTGCCCACCAGAGCTGTCTGTCTAGTCTCTATAGTTTCTATTTTGCTTGGTAGTTCAGTAAATTCCACATATGAGTGAAACCATATGGTACTTGTCTTTATCTAACTTGTTTATTTCTCTTTGCATAATGTTCTCCAGAGCCATCCATGCTGTCACAAGTGGTAACATTTTCCTCCTTCTTATGGCTGAGTAGTATTCCATTGTGTAATGTACCGCAGCTTTTTTATCTATTCATCTACTGATGGGCACTTGGGCTGCTTCCATATCTTGACTATCCTATATAATAAAATGGTAATATGCAAATTGACTGTAACAGCAGAAACACTGAGAATGACTGGTCACTATGACACACACTGACCACCAGGGGGCAGACACTCAATGAAGAATCTGCCCTCTGGTGGTCAGTGTGCTCCTACAGGGAGAGCTCTGCTCAGCCACAAGTCAGGCTGATGGTTACCATTACAGTGGTGGTGGTGGGAGCTGCCTCCTCAGCAGCACTAAGGATATCTGACTGCAGCTTAGGCCTGCTTTCCACTGGCAAGTGGACATCCCCCGAGGGCTCCCGGGCTGCCAGAGGGATGTCTGACTGCCATAGGGGAGCAGGCCTAAGCCAGCAGGTAGATATCTCCCAAGGGGTCCCAGATTGCTAGAGAGCACAGGCCGGATTGAGGGACCCCCCCCCCTTCCCTCCAGTGCACAAATTTTTGTGAACTGAGCCTCTAGTTATAAATAACACTGAATAAACATAGGGTTGCACATATTCTTTTGAATTAGTGTTTTGGGTTTCTTCAGATAAATTCTCAGAAGTGGAATCACTGGGTCATAAATCAGTAATGATAATATTCTTATACTAGAGATCCCATTCCTTATTTAATTTCATTTACCTCAGTTAGATAAAATATCTCCGAACAGATTTCTCAGGCACAGTAGATAGCTGGTATAATTCCTGAGCCACGGCATAACTAAACATTTGTTTTTCTGCTGCCTTCACAACTAATGACTACATTTCTGAATCAAATTTTTGGGTCACAACATTTTGCACTATTTTGTGGTTGTCTGGTGTTCAGTGCCAAAGAAGTTTAAGGTCTGCTTGGTAATTTTGCTCTGTAGATAACTTGTTTTATGTTTTTGTTTTGTTGCCTGGGGTTTAGGTATCAATGTTACACTCACTTTGTAAAAATAATTTAATACACTTCCTTTCTATTCTATTTTTGTAAATATTTTCAGCAGCATTGAAGTTATCCTCTCCTTAGAGCTTTAGTAGAATTCCCCTGTGATACTATCTGGGGACTGGAACATTTTTTAAAGATAAGCTCTTTGATATCTTCCTCTATTTCCTCTATTGTAATTGACTCTTCAGATTTTCTCTTTTTGGGGTCAACGCTGGGTATTTGTGACTGCCAGAAAAATCACTCATCTTATCAAGGTACTAGACTATAGTCTCTTAAAGGTGATAAAACCATTCTTTAGTTATAGTTATTTTGTAAATGTGTGCTATCCCCATTTTATTTAATTTAGTTTTCTATCAGTCTAGTTCATTATTGCCGTTTTTGTTACTATAAAATAATCATCTCTTAGATTTATTTGTTCTACAAGTTTCTGATTTCTAACTCATTAATCCCTACTCATTACTTAGGGTTGTTATTATTATTTGAAATTTCCTTTTTTATTATTTATTAATTATACCCTTAATTTCCACATTCACTGGGCTCACAAGCCCTATTACAGTCATGTGTCATTTAATGAGAAGGACACATTCCGAGAAATTCATCGTTTGGTGATTTTGTCACTGGGTGAACATCAGAGAGTGCACTCACATAAAGCTAGGTGCTATAGCCCCCTACACACCCAGGCTGTATGGTATAGCCTATTGCTCCTGGGCTACCAACCAGCACAGCCTGTTACTGTACCGTAGGCAATGGTAATACAATGGTAAGTATTTGTGTATCTAATCATATCTAAACATGAAAAGGTACAGTAAAAATATAGTATAAAAGATAAAAATGGTACACCTCGATAGTACACTTCCCATGAATGGAGCTTTGGGACTGGCAGTGGGTGAGTCAGTGAATGAATGTCAAGGCCTAGGACATTGCTGTACACTACCACACACCTTATAAATGTTGTACACTTAGGCTACACGAAATTTAAAAATATTTTTTTCTTTAATAGTAAATTAACCTTAGCCTACTGTAACTTTTTTACTTTATACACTTTTTTACTTTTTGACTCTTTTATAATAATATTGAGATTAAAACACAAGCACATTACATGGCTATACAGAAATAATCTTTCTTTATATCCTTATTCTATAAGCATTTTCCTATTTTTTAAAAAAAATTATTAATTTTTAAAAACTTATTTGTTGAAAATAAGACACAAACACACATTAGCCTACATGTGCACAGGGTCAGGATCATCAATGTCATTGTTCACCACCTCCATTCTTGCCCCACGGGAAGGCCTTCAGCGGCAACAGCATGCAGGGAGCTGTCATCTCCTATGGCAGCTGTGCTTTCTTCTGTAATGCCTCCTGAAGGACTTGCCTGAGGTTCTTGTGTCACTCTTTTCAGAAATACATCCATGGTGGTTTGTTTGGTTTGTTTCTTTTTTTCATCATGGATTTACTTGTAAAAAGATAACGCACCATGAACATCCCTCTCTCCTAAAGAAAACTTTTCAGTATTTGAGGTCCATGTTTTCAAAAAGTGTAAGGAGCTTGTTGAGGTCTGCAGAAGATTCTGCTAACCACTTCACTGGGAATTTGCTTTAGAGGTTCTTTTTTTTTTCTTTTCCTGTAGTTTCCTGTTTTCTTTGCTCTTCTTTGATTGATCTGTTTCCAAATTATTTGTCTTCTATCCTTATATCTTAAGAACAGATGAGTTAGGTATAAAATCCTTGGATCATATTTTCTTCCCTTAAGGATTTTATAGCATTTTTAAAGTTAAAAGTTACTGTGGAAAAGTCTGAAATGATTCTTATCTTTTCTCCCATAACAGATGACTAGCTTTCAATCATCAATGTCTGTCCCTCTTCTATTTGAAGCTCATAATATTACCAGAATATATTTATTTATTTTGATTATTGTGTACATATTTTTCACATCATAGTAAATTTTTTTAGACTATAGATTAAAGCCTTAAAATTTTTTTGGCAATATTACAAATATGTTTAAATATTTTCTGTCCCATTATTTTAGATCTCCTTTTTTTATGAGTTTCATTCAAGTCTTCAAGGAAAAATCTAAATTCCTTAATATGACATACAGACTCTATGATGAGAACCTTGATCACGCCTTTAACTTGATTACTGACCATCCTTACCAACTTGCTCTCCAATATGCAGGTACATGCACACGCACACAACCCTAATTGAAGTTACAGTTTTACTATGTAATTCTATTGGATCTTTATATTACTTGCATGAAGCCAAAGCAACCTAACCCACGACACTGTCTCTAAACCTACAAAATTAACAAACAGGAAGCAGCTCCAGTGTTGAACTCCTTAGAGGAGAGGCAGTTACTTTACAATAAAATAGCATTTGCTATCGAATGATACGTTAGGGGAGAGTAAAAAATGAATGGTATGAATGGTTAATGTATAGTCTATTGAAGATTAGAGATAGCTTGAATTTGGGATTCAAATCAAGCATGAGTTACATGACCTTGGCCAATGCAATGTCCCTCAGCTTCAGTTTCTTTGCCTAAAAAAATGGGCCCATCTAGAATATTGGGTATTCAGGGAAGTATTAGGATTTATTACCCACCAACTGGGTGAGTTAAGGAAGATTTAACTGGGTGGTGGAGAGTCCAAGCGGAAGGTTAGGAGTGGTATAAAAAGCATAAAGAATTAGATGAGTAACTTCAAGTGTTTGGAGGACTTGGAGTCTGGCTATGAATCCATGAGCATTTTTTAAAAGTTCAAAGAGCAGGGCAGGTCAAACAATGTAAGTCAGAGCCAAGAGTCACAGACCAAGTCAGGACTTCATTCCACAGGAGGGAACAGGTTCAAGAGCACATGAGAGTGAGTGATGGCTGGGGACAGAGCAGAAGGGACCGTGATTTGCCACAGATAGGCTCAGATAATGAAAATGCATTAACTCACAGGGTGATTGTCAGCATAGGCTAGGAAAAGCCAAATAATTTGAAGCATTTAAAAAACTGTAAAGACATAAAAATAGATATGACTATTTTTATCTTGTGGTATCATAAAGATGAAACAACTGCCAAAATGCTTGTCAAGATTAACCCCATCAAGGAGCAACCCAACAGCTGTCCTCCCTTTTATCCAGAGGAACATGCACTTGGCATTCACGGGAAACTTGCCTTTTCTTCTCCTCGTGTGTCTGACACTATCAGACTCAGGACATTCATCTTCTGCTTTGATCACAGGGTGCTTTCAGTAAACCCTTCAATTCCAAGCCATAAAGGCTGATGTACTAGCAAGACTTCAGGCATTTTTCATCAAGAAACCTCTCAACCCCTGCTACCTGAAGTTAAAAAAAAATGTATTTCTGAAGGGCAAAGTTATTTTTTCCTTCTCTCCTATCTTTTGAGTACTTTGTCTTGGTGGGCTGATGTGCTTACATTCCATTACCATAAACTCAATTGTTGGAGAATTTGTTCTCAATTTTTTTTTTTGCCCTCTGGATACTATAGCACATTTACAATGGGATGTTTCTAGCAAGTTGCTTGCTTCTCTCTTGTTGATGAATTCTCTGAATTTTCACTGTCTGATTCTATTATTTTCTTAATAACTTCTAATTTTCTCAACTAGTTCTGGTCATGTTACCATCCTGTGGATATTTTTCTAACAACAGGTAGATATTTAACTGTCAACCACAGAGAAACTGGTAGGCTGAGGATTCTTTCCTTATTTATTAATTCAAATATAAATTTGTTATTGTCCTTCTTATTCAATGATCTCTGTCCTCATTGGCCCTTGCTTCTTTCCCCTCATTCTTCAAAACTGGTCATATTCCTGAGTAGGCAAATTATGCTGCCTCTTTCTGATAACATTAATATTAATCTAACATTCAGAATACTCCACTAATGTGTCTCAGTTCAGAAATATATAGCAAAATGCTCATCTCAACCTCATTTTTAAGAGCAGTTACTTATCCACCTGCAAACTGAAGGGTTGTGGTTCAATTCCAGTCAAGGGCATATGCCTGGGTTGCAGGCTCAGTCCCCAGTAGGGGGCATGCAGGAGGCAGCCAATCAATGATTCTCTCTCATCATTGATGTTTCTATATCTCTCTCCCTCGCTCTTCCTCTCTGAAATCAATAAACTATATATATATATATATATATATATATATATATATATATATATTTTTTTTTTTTTTTTAAATGAGAGCAGTTACTGCCCTGTGTGGTGCAATCACAGAAGGGGGTTGAGCAGCCAATCAAATTCATCTCCTTTGTAGAGAATGTAAGAATCAAAATTCAATGTGAGCTACAACTTCTTGTGGTGCAGATAGCCTTGGTTTAGAAGTGAGAAAACCTGAGTCATACTTTCTGTTCTACATCAAAAAATCTTTACTCATTGGTCATCTTAGCAATCCTGTATTTCTTTATCTTTCACCCTGAAAACTGGAACTTTGATAAATTGGTCTCTAAGCTCCCTGACAACTTCAGAACTCACTTTTCATAGTTGTTTTTTCTTCCTCTACAAAGACATCCTTTCTGCAGTGGAAAATGAAGAGTAACCAGAGAACTCTCAACAGAGTGGATTTTTGAGCTGAGCTTTGAAAGATGAATGATCACTTCCAGAGAGATGAAGGAAGAAGAGTGTTCCAAGTAGAGGACATAGCTGGTGTGAAGTCACAGAGAGGTAAATTAGCATGAAGAATTTTAACCTGGGTTAATTAACTAGGTTGGGACTCAAGGGGAACTCAAGCTCAGGATGATAGCATGAGACTAATGAACTTTGTACTATCACATTACATCCTTAACTTTGAATAGATATGGAAGGTTTTTAGTTTAAAAATCAATATTAAACCACAGCTATACAAAAGATAACAGTCTAGTGGGGTAAATGAGTTTTCCCAGTGCTCAGGGGGCAGGAACTTCACAGTGGAGGCCCTCGTTCCATGGCCAACAGCTATTATCTCCAGGGTATACCTGCAACCTTTCATCTTGTCTGGAAGGCAGACCAATGAAGGTTTTCTGGAGACAAAGAATTGAGGAAGATTTATCCTTAGTCTGACTGTCCATGATGTAGCCAGAATGAAGAGTCAAATCCAGTCTACTTGCTGGACAAAGATGCAGGATCTAAATATAACTCTCTGGGAAGGCAAATTCCCTAATGGAAGGTTGGAGGTACAACCTGGGGATTACAGAGAAGATATTTTCTACACACAAAACAATTGTAGTAATTAAATGGAATAAGGCAGTTAAAGAGTTTAACATAGTTTCTGACCCATAACAGACATTCAAGAAACAATAGTGCTTTTGTTGTTGTTTAAGGCACTGAAATTTAAACATTGAAGGACTTACTTGATGCTGGATTGGCTTCTAATAAAAAGGGATGAGACTTAAAAACAATAATAGGTCGATTGTTCCCCAAACCCCAGGAATTTTCCTATTCTCCTCCACCCCAGCACCAGGGATTCCCCAGGCAGCCCTCCCTAGTTTTTTGCACTCATTTATTATAAGATGTGGGTCCTACTCTATTCCCTTTCAGTGTTTGGATTTTGAGTTTTACAAGGTTCATCATGACTTTGAACTAGAAGTTCCTCCAACCTCCTATTTATGGCATTAAGAGGTAGTTTTATGGACTGCAATCAACACTAGGATGGGAGTCAGGAGACCTGGGCTTTCTTTGAAGCCCTGTCATTAATGAGCTGGGTGTTCTGAGAAAGTAACTCAATCTATCTTGATCTCAGTTTCTTACCTGAAGAGGATAAGAATTGAACGGAATAACATGCAAGGACTTTCTCAACTCCAGTAGTTTGAAAACATGGCAGTGCCTAGGGAGGGTGCACTCCTTATTAAAGTTGACAAAAAGGCTCAACACATCATATTAGGCATCAAATTAGCATCAGCTGCACAATGCCAATTAATGAGTTTTTACTGGAAGGGTAATAACATAATGAAGGGAGAATATCCACAATGTTCCAAAGTCATTCTTTAGCCAGCAAGATTCTGTTCTCAATAGCCATGAATCTGGATTTAAATGGTCACTCTTGGATACTTCAATAATTTGGGAACTGCAGCCTCAGTGATTTTCCTTATTACAAGTCAACTTGAGCAACACACCTTAGTTGAATGCCTAGTGTGTGTCAGTGCACTAGGCAAGTCCTCTCTTTATTGCATGCGTTAATGCTTAACAAACATATACGTTCTTTAAAACATATTCTATAACTTGGCAGATTCCTGCTAGAGTGAAAAAAGTCATCTTACTTACATTCTAGAACACATATGGTCTAATGTGCAAATTAATATCTGGACCCATTAGTTGATACATTCCTGATAAAGGAAATTTAATATAGGTAATCAAGGCTTTGCATAACCATTGCATCCTATTGTTACCCACAGATACATTTTTGCCAAGCATTCCTTGTACCAAAGTGGTTTCAAGAATGAATTTGTAATGGTGACTTTTCTAAGGAGATTCTTAATTTCCATTGTTGTATGACATTAATGTTATTCTGTAGAGCAATAATCAGCAAAGCTACAAAAAATAAAAAATAGGTCTTTTAAAAAACTTTAATATAGATTTGATTATCAAAACTCTGCATAAATGAAGAGTCACCATGTTTAACATTTAAAGACAATGCTATTATCATAGTAGAACAGTCTATTTGCAAAAAGCAATGCTTCAACTTCAGCGAAGGAGTGGAGAAAGAATTTTCTTGAAAAAGAAAAAGTTAATGGGGTATGAATCAGAATTTTTTTTGTCAGTTATAAAAACAAATTCTCCCAAATCATATCTCCTTAAGTTGAAGAATGTTTCATAGGAAGATGCAAAGATGAGAATATGTGTATTTTGTTTTATCTTATTTTCAAGGTAAAGGGCATAACGTACAGCATGACTGATTCAATCTAGTCATTAGGAGAAATATCATGATAGTTAACAGTGATGAACTCTGGAAGGGGTTACAAAGGAAAGAATTCCATTATATTGTTGTGTAGGTTTTAAAAGAAGGAGAGATCACCTGTTTGAGTGAGGTTGAACAAGTTAGTAATTCTTAATCTCCTTTCATCATTTAAAACTTGGGAGAATCTCTGAGGTTCTTCTTAATTTTGAAAACTGATACCTGACTTCTGTCATACCAAAGTGTATCTTTAGCTGAAGTCCGTGCTCTTGGAATAGGGCAGTTTAGGTGAACTTGGCTACCTCATGAGATTTCTGTCACCATAGCACCTCTCATGTTCTTATCTGCAGTACTCCTAGGGCTTTTCACTTAAGCAAAAAAAAAAAAAAAGAAAACTGAACTGGAAACAATAATACTAGTAGCAACTATAACTTTTTTATAGCCTTATGTTTAGGCCATTCACATTTTCAGTTCTTCAATGTAGTTGTTGTCAGCCCACCGTTGTATTTGTGTATCCTTTATTTTCTAGTATCTCTGACTAAATGCACTTTACGGCTTCTGGGTCAAGGAAGGGATATCTTCCTTGGAAATTCTACGGCAGTCTGGATCAATCAAGAAGATTTGGAATTCATCCTTATTTGCTGTTAGTGAAAACACTTAGGTGTTTGAAATGACACTCAAGAAACTCTACTCAGTGTTTGGGTATAGTTGATAGAAGTATCAAAAGAGATGGAGCATAGAGGGTATTTTGTAATAATATGAAACCTGGTGACAAAATTATTTCTTCTTCTCTCTGTTTTACTTGTTTCCATGGAGCTAAAGACATTTTGAATGATAGGGCAGAATGGAAATGATCAGTGTAGCCCATTCAGATTACATAGGAAAGGAGATTATCAGACATTTCTTTTAATAATGCAAGAGCAGAAGTGTTGAAACAAAGGTTTTGATGAATTAGTTTTAAGGCCACCCTGATTCTCCATGTTCAAGCATAAGCATAAGTTCATTCTCCAACATTTTTTTACTGTTATATATCTAGTTTATGTCATATTTCTTAATTTTAAAGGCATATAGACCTTTAAAATTGCTGATTATTGACCATTACCAAAGCAACTAAACATTAAAAATAATACATTGGAGCACTAAATCAAATAAACACTGCATCACAGAGACTGTAAAGTCATTTCAAAATATTTTGTTCCTAACTTTTCAATATTATAGCATTGTGCTGTGAGATATTTTGATGTGGGTATTAAGAGAAGCAAATTCAACTTATCTAGGAAGATTGCAAGAATATTTTAAGAAAGAAATAGATTAAACAAAGAAACATTTCAGGGAAAACATGGTTTCCTGAAAATACAACTATAGTCTGATTTTTCCCATGTTGACAATTCACTTTCTGTCCTTTTGTATTCATAAGACCAGAGAAGTGGCAATGAACTATTGCTCTTCCTGGTTGTGCCTGAATTGTGTGTAGTATATTTTAGGGAAACAACAACTTTCCTCCTGATCACAGCAAAGGGTTATAAACCTATCCATAGAGTGATTCCCAGAACATATGGCTCATGTGGGAAAAATAGCTTGCTTTTAGCTCAGGCCAGTTGTCCAGAGCTCAACAATGCTGGTAAAATATTTCAGGACAGATAAGCTAGGAAATGTATTTAGAAAGAGCAAGCTAGGAAATTTATACCAATCTCCCCCACTATATTCAAAAACAGAAATTGCAATTGCGCTATTTCTTAGAGCATAATTTAATTAATTCATTACTGGTGGCCAAAGCTCTGTTTGAGCGGGAATAATATTCACCATCTCAGACATCGTAGATGGCATTCATCTGATTAAAACCATAACAATAAACTGTCTTATCTATACATAATAAAAGCCGAAGCGAGATTTACGAACAAACAACCAGAACAACTGGAACAACTGGTTGAACCAGTTGCTATGATGCACACTGACCACTTCAGTGCAGGAGCTGCCCCCTGGTGGTCAATGCACTCCCACAGCCAACCTCCTGCACCTCTCTCCCCTGCTGGCTGACCCTCTGTCCCCAACTGAGGGGGGGTGTTGCCCCCAATAGGCCTCAATCGCTGGCCAGGTCGATGGACCCCACCCATGCATGAACTCATGCACCAGGCCTCTAGTAACTTACAAGTTCTTCAATTGCATGTCAGATATAGTTTCTGACCATGAAAAAGTTAAAAGAGCAAAGGAAGATCCATATGTGGAAGATGGGCTATCTACAAATTTGTCTCAGCCATCAGATATTTAACAGAAAATAAGTCTCATTTAAGATTCTGAGTTAGTTAACAAGGCTCCTTGGAGAGTGGTTGATTCTTTGGCTGGGGCAAGAAAAATAAGATGAGCCTGGAGCATCTTGTAATGCCAGAAAGAATGTGCTTTAAAAGTGAATGATCAAAAGAAAAATAAAAGGGGGAAAGATAAATTCATGTTGAAAGGACACAGGAACCAAACTGTCAGAGCTCCCAATGGCCAAAACTGGAACAATTTGAGCTTAACTTGGGGGACTCTGTAGAGTTCTACTACTCTCTCTCACAGGAATCTAACTAAACTAGTGGCCTGGTGCATGAAAATCATGCACATTAAAAAGGAATTAATTACAGGACATATTTTAATATTGCTATTTGCCCTTTCTCTATAATAGAAGTGTCAAAGATGAAAGAAAATTACTAAAATGTATATGAAATCTTGCTCCTGTCAGAGTCTGGGGCACTCCTTGGGACCCAGAGTCAAGTCCCCACCCATCCACGTGCACCTCAAAATTGCGTGAGACCCAGACCTGCCCAACCCCATCCCCATCAAGCCCCACTGCGGGGGGAGGGTGCAGCCTCAGGTCTCCTGGTGTACCCTCAGGTCCCCTAGACTGGCGCCAGGGTGGGGGATGTTGCCTTAGGTCTCCCAGCCCAACACCAAGGTGAGGGGCGCAGCCTCAGATCCTCTGGCCTAGCCCAGCGCCATGCAGTCTCAGGTCCCTGCTGATTGCTTATTATGGCTCATTACTGGAACCCTTGCCTTCACTGTGGGCATAGCCATCTTGTGTTATGGGAATCTGCCTCTGCTGTGAGCGCAGCCATCTGTGATGGCATGATGGAGTGAGGGTCAATTTGCATATTACCTCTTTATTGTATAAGACAGGGTATTAGAAGTAAAAAAATCATGTATAAAGCATTATAGCATCAATGCTATAATAATAATAATAGTAAAATAATACCTCTTTTTTCAAAAAATAATTTTTTAAATTTATTTATTGATTAAGGCATTACATATGTGTCCTTATCCCCCAATCCCCCCCCCACTCATGCCCTCACCTCCCTATTGTCTGTGTCCATTGATTAGGCTTATATGCATACATACAAGTTCTTTGGTTGATCTCTCCCCCTTACCCCCACCCTCCCCTACCTTCGCTCTAAGGCTTGATGGTCTGTTAGATGCTTCTCTGTCTCTGGATCTGTTTCTGTCCATCAGTTTATGTTGTTCATTATATTCCATAAATGAGTGAGATCATGTGACATTTATCTTTCTCTGACTGGCTTATTTTACTTAGCATAATGCTCTCCTTTTTAAAAAATAGTTAAGAGATACCTAATAAGAAGAAAGAACCATGAAAGAATAGATTGTATAACTATTTTCTATTTAGAGAAAGCATGCCCTTAATTTTTTTAAGCATGTGTTGTTGAAGAAGAAGCTCAAGAAGGAGGAGGAAGGGGAGATTTTTAAATAAAGAAGAAGATGAAGACAAACTGGGCAATTTTCATAGAGAAGAGTTAAAAAAGAAGAGAAGGATCTTGTTCAAAATGGATGTTAAAGGTGCTCTAGCCATAGGATGCTCATAGATTTATAGTTATGGATTCTTAGAACTGGGAGGACACCTTTCAATAAATCCACTTTAATATTTCTCACTCTGTGTCTCTTTCTCTCTTCCTCTTTCCTCCCACCCTCTCTGCCTCCTTCTACCTTTCTCCCCATTCCCTCTCTTTTACAGATAATAGATTGAGATCCAAAAAAGTGATTCCAACTGTCCCAAAGTATACAACTGTGCAGCAGAAATAAGGTTAAAAATTTATATTTATTGATTTTTAACTCAATTTCCCTTTCACTTCACTGCACAGAGCATATAATATAATAAAAGAGCAATATGAAAATTGACCGTCACCTGAGACACCTAAGTCACGCCTATCAGCCAAGCCACGCCTCCCAGCCAACCAGAGTGGCTGTATGCAAATTAACCCAGCCAAGATGGAGGCTGGCAGCCACAGAGCTAGAGTAAACCAGAGGCTTCTGTTGCAACTGCCTGCCTAGGCTGGCTGAGCCTCTGCTCACAGCCACGCCCACCAGCCAATCAGAGCGGCTGTATGCAAATTAACCCAGCCAAGATGGAGCCAGCAGCCATGAAACTAGAGCAAACCAAAGGCTTCTGTTGCAACTGCCTGCCTAGGCTGGCTGAGCCTCTGCTCATGATAACAATGTTTCAGTTATAGAAGCCACGGAGCTGAAACAAACAGGAGGTTTTGTTACCTGCCTAAGTCTCAGCTTAAAGCAACAGAGTTTCAATTATCTAAACTAATAAAAGTGTAATATTGAAATTGACAGTTTCTTTGGGATGCCTAAGCCACGCCCACCAGCCAATCAGAGCAACTGTATGCAAGTTAACCCAGCCAAGATGAAGGCTAGCAGGGCGGCTCTGCACTGGGAGCCTCTGCGGCCAGCACAGCTGTGCTGGGTGTGTCAGCTCAGTGGGGGGGCATCCCGCCCGGGGCCTTCTCAGGGCATCCAGGAGCGCCCATCCTGGGTCCACTGCCTGGCTCTGCCCCCCAGGGGCCTCTGTGGGGGCATGCCGGAGGACCCATCCAGGGTCCGCTTCCTTTGTCCACCCCCGGGGGGCCTCCATAGGGCATGCGAGAGCGTCTGCTGCACAGTGCGGAGAATCCGAAGCTAGTCTGCTGCCTGGCTCCACCCCGGGTGTGTTTGCTCAGCAGCAGGGCCCCACCGAGGGATCCAGCGTCCGCCCCTGGCTCACCACCCAGCTCTGTGCCAGGTGTGTCCCCTCAGCGGTGGGGGCCCACCAGGCGTGTGCGATCATAGGCTCTCCGGTGGGAAACGTCTAGGCCTGCACTCACCAGCTCTCCCACCCCCCAGTGCACGAACCCTGAAGGGGCTGTGGGCAGCCTGAAATGGCCCTCACCCCCTCACCCAGGCTGGCCAGGCATGCCAGCAGGTGGACATCCCCCGAGGTGTCCCTGACTGCAAGAGGGCACAGGCCGGGCTGAGGGACCCCCCCCCCCCACCTGCCCAGTGCACAAATTTTTATGCACTGGGCCCCTATTATATATATACTAGAGGCCTGGTGCATGAAATTAATGCACTAGGGGGTGGTGTCCCTCAGCCCAGCCTGCACCCTCTCCAATCTGGGACCCCTCGGGGGATGTCTGACTGCCAGTCTAAACTGGCAGTCAGACAGCTCTCTTACAATCTGGAGCTACTGGCTCCTAGCTGCTCGCCTGCTTGATTGCCCCTAACTGCTTCTGCCTGCCAGCATGATCACCCCCTAACTGCTCCCCTGCCAGCCTGATTGCCCCCCAACTGCCCTTCCCTGCAGGCCGGACCTCGCCCCCAGCTGCCCTCCTCTGCTGGCCAATTTGGTTCTGAATGGTAAGTTTCTATAACAGCTTGCTGTCAAATGCTCCACCTCCTAGGCAGCCATTGGCTCCTCACAGTAGACCCAGTTTTGGTTCTGATTGGTCAGTTTCTATGCCAGTCAGCATCTTTGGGCCTATCAACAGGGCCTAATCAGAAAGGCGGGGCTGATCAGCAACCCAGGTGTAGGCCTGGAGAGAAATGGAGGTGCAGCTGCTGACCAGGCCTGGAGCTAGAGAGAGAGGCAAGTGCTGATCAACAGCTGCCTAAATAGGTTACGGATCAGACCCTGCTTCTCTCTTTAGGCTTCTCTCTGGGCCTGATTTGCAGCCCCCTCAGCAGTCAGTGCTGGGTCGCCATGCCTGCAGCCATAGCAGTCAGTGCTGACTATAGGACTGACTTCTGGTTGCTCAAGCCTCCTTGTCATTGTAGATGTGATGGGCCCAGGGTCTTTATATTAGGATATAGCAAAGCCATGATAAAATCAACACAGATAGACCATGGTTAACTAAACATACACTGCTAGGATTAAGTAGGGAGAGAGAAACATTAATGATAAGAGAGAATCATTGATCAACTGCTTCCTGTGTGCCCCACACTGGGTGTTCAGCCCACAACTGGGCATGTGCCCTGACTGGGAATCAAACTGTGACCTCCTGGTTCATAGGTTGACGCTTAAGCACTGAGCAATGCCAGCTGGGCAAGGGGTGGGGGCAGCATTTTTGATGTGTGTTTAAATTGGGACTACACAGTTAAGGATTTGAACAATTATGTCTATGTCTCTTCTGTTAAGTTGCATATAATAAATGCTGAATAAATATAATCTGTGATTATCTGTGACATTATTGCTGAATTTCCTCTCAGCGTTGATGTTTCGGTTAGTTCTTTGATATTGGAGTCACTATGACTCTCGATCCCTTTGCCCCCCTCATAGTTCTTTCCTATTCCCCATGCCGGTACTCAATCTTAAATCAGCTCATGCCCTAGAAACAGTTAGAAAAGGTCACACACTGAATAAACTTCATTTTCTAGTTCAATAACCCTTGATATATTCAGACAGTTGTTTCTAATTAAGGTTAAGAAAATTCCCCCCCCTAATTAATTCTGTGGAAAATTCCACACTGTACCTGTTACCATGCTTTTCATCCATACTTATGTTTAGTTCTGTCTTCTGAGAACATAACCCATCTATTATTTCACTGAAAATCTTGAGGCCATTTTCCTTTCTCTCTCCCCAGAAAATATCTATGTACACATTTTGGGCACACTCCTATGTATTTCTACACATTCATCCTCTTTCTTAAATTAACTCCTACATTAGCCTCCTGGTCTCTCTCTATTTCCAAACCTCCTACTTTCCCTGCCTTTTTAGGTTTTCTCTATCAATTTTCTACATCTGATTTGTTCAAAAATTTTCTATATTGGTTCTCTCTATCTCAAAAAAAAATATTCATGTTTCCACCCTCTTGAGGAAAGCGTCCTTGAACTTATTGCTAATTTAGCTGGCCCCGGCCCTTGGTATAACTCTCAATAACTTTCAATATGTGAGCTATTGCTATTGTTCACATGCATTGCAGACCTGTGTCTCCAGCCTATACCTTGCTCCTAAGCCACAGTTAACGTCTATTCATTTATGTTCATGACCAATTCAGTTTCATTCAATCAGTTTAAAAAATTTATTTCACATTTGCTACTGTATTTTATTTTTCTGTTTCTGACTTTGTCACACCCTGATTTTGTTTTCCTTGGTTCTCTGACCTCCTTATATATTTAAAACAGCTGCTGTACTCCTCTCCTCACATAAGAGTATGGCTCAAATTGGCATTTCCATATACGTCTCTTTCCGCTTTGGCATCAGGTATATAAACACCATCCCATGCCATGGACTTAACTGATTGGTTTTCTACTGACTCTTCTTCAGAAGCTGGAGATTTTAAAATGGCCTTAACACAAGATTCCCAGACAGAAGATTCTGAACAAAGATGGGAGATTACATGTCCCCAAAATGCATTTTTTTTTTCATAGCATCCCTCTCTCTAAAATTCTTCACTGCCTTCTCATGATGTATTCTCCAAAGTAAAACCCAAGTGCCTCAAACTAGAATTCAAGGTATTCCACTTAAACCTGCATCTCTAATTTTTTTACATCTTTCATCAGCACGAATCCATCCCTTCACCAAATTTGTCTACCCAGACATGCCATGTGTATTTCTACTGGAGCACTTTTGCTTATGACTTTCTCCACACTTTTAAGTTAAACAACTCTATCCTATCTACATCTTACCCATCCAATGTCAAAAAAAAACCAAAAAAAAACCAACAAACTAATAAAATTCAACATCCACTGACTGCTTAAGACATGTAGTTATCTAGAACCAGGTGAAAGCTTCCCTAACCTGATAAAGGACCTTTATCTTACACCAATAGTTAATATTATATATAACTAGGAGCCTGGTGCACAAAAAATCAGCCCGGCCTGTGCCCTCTCACATTCTGGGACCCCTCGGGGGATGCTGGCGTGCCTGGTCAGCCTGGGTGAGGAGCTGATGGCTGATTACAGGCTGGCCAAACCCGCCCCACTGCCTGCCGCCAGCCCCACCAGCCCTGCCCCGCCCCTCCCGCCCGCGCTACGCCTGTCTGAGCGTTGCTTGATGATCAATCGCGTCTCCTGGGGTGTCGTTGAGCGGCCCCCCCCAGGGTGTGCGCGTGGCTGGGGGTTCCCTCCTTGGGCCTGTTCCCAGGCCCTACGTCCCCTTAAGTGATGGTGTCTGTGCCCCCTCGAGAAGACGGGAGAGACCCAAGGCCTTTGTCTTACGGAGGCCCGCCACGGTTTTCCCTCTCAGGAGTTTCCTCATGCCGCACGCAGCCCACAGGAAGAAAGGGTTGGGGTCACGAGGTTCCCATCGTATGGGGGTCCCCTTCCCCGCTCCGGCCCTGCAGGGGTTGTGGCTCGCCCCGAGGCCAAGTCACACAAGGGGTCACTCCCTGG
>PVJC01033972.1:0-19070 GCA_004026665.1 Murina feae
CTCCCCTCCACCCCCCATTCACAAGATGATGTTTAAGGCCAATTCAGGGGTGTGTTCTGTAAGCATTGGAGAATGAGAACCCCTACACTGAAGAAAGGAACATCCCTCCCCCAATTACCTATCTCTGATCTCCAAGTGTAGAATGAGACTCTTTAATATAGACCTTTGTTTATCACTTCAGATGTTGGGTTAAAAACACCTCTTCTAAATGCAATTCCTTTATTCCTAGAGCTATACATCATCATTTTTCTATCTCTATCTCTCTCTCTTCCTTCTAATATTTATTATTATTCTATGTAAAGTAATAAAAGTATAAGATGACCATAAGATGTTCTCTATTTTTACTCTGTAGGCTATTTATATGTTCTATAAAGTGACATTATGATGTTAGTGAGTCCTCCTGTATTTTTTTATTTTACATAAAACCCCAGAATTTTGAATTGTTGTGAACCTGCCACTGTATGCTTTCATAGCTCTTAATAAAGTAGTCTAGTAGAGAATTTCTAAACTACTCTAAGAGGCTAGTTTGTGTGTTTGGACCTAATCAGTGGTATTCACTGAAGTGTAATTTTAGCAAAGAATCCTTGCATTTAAGTAAAGGGCTTAAAATAATGTACATGTCAACTTTGCAATTTCTGGGGGTTTTGTTGGTCATTATAAAGCTTAGTGCTCTTATATGGTGCATTTTCCTTTATGATGTAGTTTTGGTGAGTTATTGTGGTCATTGTTCTCTCCCCAATTACTTGCAAACTTATCCGCATCAATGAACATGCAAGGTACATAGAGCTTGAATCTTTTAAAATTAAAAGGTGGGTTCTCCTTTGTTACAAGAATGCTCACTTGTGCCTCAGGAAGATCAACTGGGCACTCAGGGAAGAAAATCTAATTAAGTGTTGAAGACTGCCCTGACCAGTTTGGCTCAGTGGATGGAGCGTCGGCCTGCGGACTCAAGGGTCCCGGGTTTGATTCCGGTCAAGGGCATGTGCCTTGGTTGGGGGCACGTCCCAGGTGGGAGGTGTGCAGTAGGCAGCTGATCGATGTTTCTAACTCTCTATCCCTCTCCCTTCCTCTCTGTAAAAAAATCAATAAAATATATTTTTTTTAAAAAAGTGTTGAAGACCAAGTAGTCATTTACAGAACATTGTCAGTTATGTGACGTGCGAGGACGGAAGAATGAAAAGAGCTCATTCTGTGTAATTTAAAAATACCTTTTTACAAAAAAGAAATGAGCAAAAGGGAAGACGAAAAGGAAGAGTGATACTCATTAATAACTCCCATTCCGCATCTGGATTATTATACCTGGGGATGCATGATGAATCTGTTTCCTAGTTTATTCTCTTTTATTCGTTTTCCAGTGAACATCCCATCATACATGAGGCACTGTGGGTACCTCCGAGATGTATAAAGGGGATTGCTGAGACTGGTATGCTACACTGAATAGAAAGAAAACAGTGCTGGGGCCCCTGGGGACCCGGAGAGTTCCTGGGCGCGGAGATTGGCTTCCGGGTGGAAGAGCTCAGGGCAGACCTCTGGGAGGCGTGGCCACCGGCGATGCGCAGAGACTGACCATCCAGGTAGCTACTGGGGCTGCGGTGGAGAAGGGTGGTGACCCGGCCTGGGGAGCAAGAAGAAGCCCGGTGGCGTTGCTTTAGTGGTGAGCAAATTAGGGACCTGACTGCCCTGGGGGAGCAGCCTCGGAACGAGGGGCAGATTCAGAGGCAGAATATGAACGCGACGCATTTCTTTTAACAAGGCCTCGCGAATCCTATTGCGTAGTCTGTCCTCTAGTAAGAGAGATGCTGGGAGCTTTGCCTTTCTTGGCTGCCCGGGCGCGCCTGTTGCTGCCGCTCTGCGGGCGGGCGTGCAGGGCCGCGGGCTCTGGCCGGAGTTCCCGGTCCCGGTCCCGGGTCCCCGATCCGCCTGTTGCTGCCGCTCTGCTGGCGTGCAGGGCCGCGGGATCTGGCCGGAGTTCCCGGCGCCCGGTCCCCGGTCCCGGATCCGCGATCCGGGCTGCATCCCCGGGCTGCATGAGTCAGTCTTGCGCCGAATCTCGGCAGAATGGAGGAAGGTGCTATTTTGGGATAAGAAGCATATGATCAGCTCTTTTGGGGGGCAGATTTCCCAGGCCGCTATGTTTGCAGGAAGAGTGACTTTCCAGAAAGCCCGTCTTTCTGTTAGAACACAGAGAACCATTTCATGAAGTCATCGTTGCCTCTGTGGCAGAAAGGGGTTCACATGGGACATCCACAGCCCATTCATTGTGCTGACGACAGGAATAGCCTCAGAGCAGTTTAAAGGAAGATGTTTATGTGTGGTTAATAAGCTACAACCCCCCACCCCCCCTTTGTTTTTCCGATGGCTGAAAGGGAAGCGAGAGTGATTTGGAACTTGTGGAGAAGCTGGAATCACGAAACCCTAAAGGAACTCGCCTCTGCTCCCCGCCCCTTCCCATGCCCCCCTCATTTGCGCTCCTGGCCCTCCTCAGGTGCAGCCGAAAAGCCAGCTTCCAGCCTAGAAGAGTTGCTAAGAGCGGGTGTGCTGGCGTTCCAACCGGCTTTTCTCTTTTTCTTACACATATCATTACCATCTCTTACAGGAAACATATATCCTTTTGGTATAAGCCAAAACGAATACAATAGTTTATAAAAGGATGAAAAGTGTGTGTGTGTGTGTGTGTGTGTGTGTGTGTGTTCTTGATTTCAAGGCCTGTGAAGTTTGGGGACCTGCACCCCACTCCATATAGACAATATGACTGCGGTGAATGCAGTGGGTTTTAATCTTATTTCCAGATGGTGAACGCTCTGTTGTGTTCTGTTTCACAAGCTGAGTCAGGCATACTTGGGAAAATACTTTGACTTTAGTCTGAAGTCCCTACCTTCAGGGAGATTTAAAACCTCTCTATTCAGAGAGGCTGCTTCATCCTTCACTGTCATTTCTCTCTCTCTCCTTGGCCATTTCATCAGTCATATGATTTGGACGATCACCCTTGCATGTTTTCCCCCAACTGCATGTCTGTAAATAAAGCTTGTTTCAATACGTGTAAGATGCATGTGCTGAAGTGTCTGCTGGAGCTCTCTCCTTGGATTTGCGCAGGCCACTCAAATGCACCACGTTCAGATTTGAACCACCGATGTCCCTCTCTCCATTGAAAATGGAAGCAGACACAGTCAATCTGATGCTTGTCTGACATCCTGTCTTGGTAAATGGCACTTCCAGTCCTCGTTGCCCAAGCTAGGACCCTGTTCATAATAATCTGTTCCTCCTTCCTTCGTCAGCATCCTTTATATCCACTGACATATTAAGCCAATGTGCTCCAATTCTTCGTTACTTTTAGATCTGTTGCCTCCTCGTAACCCTCAGTCTAGGCACTGCTCAGGGTAGGGCCTTATCATGTCCCTTCTGCAAACTTTAATAGTTCTACTGGCCTCTCCCTATAACAACCTTCCAATAATTCCCTTTTCCCTATAGGATAAATTCAAACTCATGTGCATGGCATACACATTTCTCAATCAAGAAAACTTTCAGATCTGGAGTCAGATCAGAATTCAAATCTTGGTTCTGCCACTTACCAGCTGTGTGATCTTGAATGACTTCTCTATGTCTCAATTTCTCCACCTGTGAAATGAGCATAGTAATGGTGGCCAGCTACGTATATTAAGCCTTGCTTTTGTTCCCCAATACCTGCTTCTTCTCTAATTCTGGACATTACATTTCTCTCTCCCTTCAAGTTACCTGTGCCCAAATGACCTGCTTAACAAAAGAAATGTAAGCAGGTGTTGGAGGTGTCACTTCTGTGCAGAGGCATTCAGTTACTGGTACTGGACTCTCCAGCCCCCTTTTTCTTTTGATGAATTGTGAAGCCATAACAATTAAGTAGAACAGATACTGAGCTAATACTTAGAAGACTACCCTGGAGAATGACCTAATCCCACCAGATGATGTGGGTGAGAAACAAGCATTTATTGTACGAAGCAAGTGAGATGTGGGAGCTGCATGTCACCTCAGTACAGCTTAGCCTACACTGCCATTCTCCCCACTGTTGTGAGAATGTGTAATGCACAGTCCTAACCAGTGTGGCTCAGTGGATAGAGTGTCGGCCTGCGAACTGAAGGATCCCAGGTTCGATTCCAGTCAAGGGCATGTACCTTGGTTGCGGGCACATCCCCAGTAGGAGATGTTCAGGAGGCAGCTGATCAATATTTCTTTCTCACCGATGTTTCTAGCTCTCTATCCCTCTCCCTTTTTCTCTGTAAAAAAAAAATCAATAAAATATAAAAGAAATGATTTTCATTTAGAAAAAAGAATATATAATTCACAAAGGCATTTGGCATGGTGCTTGGCACAAAGCCAATGATCAGGTCATGGTAGCGGTGATTATGGTTATCTTTCCAGACAATACTCTTAGCCTTTGGCATATTTTATTCCGTAGGCACCTCCCCCCTTGCTGTTTGTGTCGGCATCTTCAGACATCTCAATTGCCCCGAATGTACTGTTTTCAAGGATCATGCTCAGATGATGAAATGTATTCACCCCTTAAGAACCAGCTGATGTGTGTCCCCTACAGAGGCTTTCCTCACACTTGTATCCACCCACACATCCAGGGTTGACCCCGTGACTGTGTTTATGTATGCAGAGGACCTGCCCTTAGCATGTTCACCCTGGACTGTAGTCTGCTTACCTGTCTGTCTCTCCTGCCAGGTTATGGGGAGCCAAAGAGGAGGATTCTGTCTTGCTCATCTCTACAGTTCAGAACTGCAAATACCATCTGCCTCAAAGTAGATATTCAACAAAATGTGAAAATAAACAAATGTACAGCTAAAGAGGGAGCTAAGACAGTTCCACCGTAATATGACAAGTGACTGGCAGAGGTGTAAGTGCCCTCACCTTTTCCCTGAAGTCCTTCTCTGTTCTTCATTTCCTCTCAGACTCATTATGCTTTTGACTTTGTGACCATTGGCTGGTCTATCTTTCTTCTCTGATAAATGAGGAGACTGAACCCAAGCAGAGAATACAAGTGGCCCAGCAAGATGGTGTCAGACTCTGGAAGAGAAATGAGATGTTAGTGCCTTGTGGCAACGAAACATGTGGGAGGGTCAGAGTTGTCCATAATAGGTAGGTCTGTGAGCTCCCCATGGGCAGGTGCAAATACTGAAGTAATGAGAGCATTGCAGTGGGTGAATGGTGGACCCAAAAAATATATGTCCCAATCCCAACCCCTGGTACCTGAGAATGTAGTTGTTTTTTTTTTTTTGTTTTTTGTTTTTTTTTTGAGCAAAAGTTCTTTGCAGGTGTAATTCTCAAGATGATGTTATCCTAGATTATCCAGGTAAGCTTTTAATCCACTGACAAGTGTCTTTATAAGAAACACATAGAGGAAGGTCATGTGAATGTGGATGCAAGAATTGGAGACCCAGAGCCACCAGAAGCTGAAGAGACAAGGGAAGGTTCTCCCTAGAACCTTTGCAGACACCTTGATCTGGGACTTGGCCTCTACAATTGTTGTTTTAAGCCACCCAGTTAGTGGTAGTTTGTTATAGCAGCTCTAAGAAATGAATGCAAGTGTCATTTGGAAGATAAATATGTTTTTTCTCTTGGGCATACTTTTTTTCAGTTTTGCTTTCTATAATTGGTCTTGGTTGTTGTTGTTATAAAAATAATAAAAGCCCTTGTTCTTTTCTTTTCTTCTTTCTTTCTTTTTCTTTTCTTTTTACCTTTTCTTCTTCTAAAGTTTTACAAGTTCTATCAATACTCTTAGATTTTTTTTCTCTCTGAAGTTGAAAGTACGATATCCCCATTCATGTTCTCTTTCCCATTGAGCACTTCTTACTAGAAACAATGACAAAGTTTTGAGCTTTGCCCTAACTTTGAGCCTCTGAGGCACTTCTGGTAGCTGCAGTAAAACTGCTTGGTTTTCTCCACAAAAGTCATGATCCTCATGGACTTCACATAGGAGCAGTTAGGATAAGATGATAGGTAGTATTTGTGGGAGGTTTGTAACTGCGAGGTGCTATGTGGGGATGACAATTATATAACTGGTATGTATGGTATATATACAAAATATGGGAATCTGAGAATATTTCATAAAGGTGCCCTCAAGACTGCTGCTCAAACTGTTTTTATGCTATACTCTACTGCCACCTTGTGACATTCCTGGTAATTGTTGGAGATGATTTTTCTAATACTTTCAGAGATTTTGTTTTTAATAAAGTGATTTTTTCTTTCAGAAAGAAGATGCAGAATATGTCTCTGAAATCGTTCAGTATCATTCTGTGTTCCTATTTGACAGAAGCTAGGAGACTTGCTTTGGAAATATTATTTGAAAAATTATGGCTGTCTGGCCAGAGTGGTTCAGTGTTGAGCTTTGACCTATGAACCAGGTCATGATTCAATTCCCAGTCAGGGCATATGCCCGGGTTGTGGGCTTGATCCCCAGTAGGGGGCGTGCACGAGACAGCTGAACAATGATTCTCTCTCATCATTGATGTTTCTCTCTTTCTCCCTCTCTTTTCTTCTCTGAGATAAATAAAAATGTATTTAAAAATAATGAAAAATTATGACTGATAAATCTAGAGATTAAAAGACTTGGGATGGTCACAAAGACAATGGACAATGTTGAGGACTTTAGAGAGATGAAAGCACTTGCTCTATCCAGGGAGTCATCCACCCAATACTGTTGTTGGAATGTCAACATTTCTTGCATGTAAAGTGATTGTTCCAATATTCCGGGGTCCCCATGGTGGATGGTCACTAGGTCTTATTAGCTCCTTTTCCCTCAGTATCTCCTTCATTTATTTCTTAATCTCTAGCTCCATGATTGTTGTGTATTTCTGGCCCTTGTTACCATTTCAATACCTAGTCTCCCTATCTCCGTAATCTCTCATCTTCCATTCATCTTGCACACAGTGCTAGACACTTTTCAAGGAGCCCTAGAGACACAGTACAGAATAGTGACTAAGAGTAAGATCTGGAGCCAGACTGCTGGGAATTGAATCTAACCCTCATCAGTTTGGTTCTACTTGCATAATCGGGGGAAAGTTCCTGAAGCACTCTGTACATCAGTTTCCATATCTGTATAATGGTGATAGTAGTGATGCCTACTTCATATGTTTGGGAGAAAGATTAGAGGAGCTATTCCACTTAGTGTTTAATTAATAGTTGCTGATATTCCTCCCTCTTAGAGTGTGAATTCCTTAAATACAAGACTCTCCTGGATTTGTCTTTGAATCTCCAAACTGACATGTCACTTTTACACTGTAGTCGTTTGAGGACATTTTTGGTTGTATAGTAGGTGAAGGATCACTAAGCATTTGATGGGTACATCCAGCTCACTTCTTGGAATTCTCATATCATCAAAATACACCTAAGGCCATACAGTGATTTACCCCCTAAATTATACAGAATTTTTTTCAAACTTGCTATATCTAAATTTAATAAACAGTGATTAACAATGACTTAGTATTTACTATGTGATAAGCTCTGTTCAAAATACTTTTATAGTTGGTAAGACAATAATTCCATTCCAATCATATGTTGTCTGACATATCAAAAACCACCTGCTATTTCAACTGCTGGCTTGTGTTGGAAAGCCTTCCCCAGAATACTTGAAGTGGACCTAGAAAATTCATGTCAGGAAGGACTAGAGAAGCCTGAGCTTCAGGATGTTGTGTAAGACTATACATAGTCTAGCTTTTAGTCTTGGTCCCGTTGTCCTTATTTCTATCATATACCCATTCATGTACCCTATAAGTAATTATAAAGCATCCTTTTTTATTTTTTTAAATATATTTTATTGCTTTTTTACAGAGAGGAAGGGAGAGGGATAGAGAGTTAGAAACACCAATGAGAGAGAAACATCAATCAGCTGCCTCCTGCACACCTCCCAATGGGGATGTGCCTGCAACCAAGGTACATGCCCTTGACCAGAATCGAACCTGGGACCCTTCAGTCTGAAGGCCTATGTTCTATCCACTGAGCCAAACAGGTTAGGGCTATAAAGAATCCTCTTAATTCCAGTGACATTAAAGTGACATAAAAATTGTGTCTTTCCCAAGAGTTCCTTAAGGGGAAATATCATCTATTTGACACGTAATTTCTTATATATTCATTCAAAGTTCATTCAAAACTTTGTGATCATCTATTATACAAAAATGGTGTCAGGTGTCATAAAGAATATTAAATGCATTAAATATATTTTAAAAGTAGATAAATATATAACCTAGGAATCATTTTACCTTTTGAGATGAAAATTAAAATGGATGAAATTTTTATTCCTCATTCCTCATCTCCTCATCTTTCTGGTGATTTTTCTAGAGAAGCTGTATTTCTCCTACACACTTCAAACTCAGAATGTGGCCAAATTTTGTTGAACATTTTGGAAGATGGGAAAGTTTTATATTCATAAATTACTTTTGCCTACCCACCACATGGAATTCCTCATTGACCCCAGTTCTCTTAGGTATTTAGTTGAACATTACATGGTATTAGTTCTGCTATGATCTGAATGTTTGCATCATAAATTCATATGTTGAGAACCCAATGCCTAACGTTATTAGGAGGTAATCAGTTAATAATAGCACAACCCTCATAAATAGTATTAGCACCCTTACAAAGGAGAGCCCATGGAGGTCCCTAGACCCTTCTGTGAGGACACAGAGGGTAGTGCCAACTATGAGCCAGGAATAGCCTTCATCAGAACTCAACCGGCTGGAACCCTAACCTTGGACTTCCAAGCCTCCACAAGTCGGAGAAATGAATTCCTGGTTCTTTTAAACTACCCAGTCTGTGGTATTTTGCTACAATAGCTGAACTAAGACACAACTCCATTCTTTCTTTTCATATCTCCTCTCAACTCCTTCAGAACTATATTCTTAATTGCCTTTGGAACTATATGCCTAACCAAAAAGAGTTGTTGTCTTAAGAAAACTCTCCTTCCTATTAAACTAGCTAATATTTCCTTTTGTGATATACAGAAAAATTGAACTTTGAAAAATGTAGGCACACTAAGTGGTAATCATCCATTATTAATAAAAAATGTGTATGTCTTATTATATACTTTTCTTAAACTTGAGATGTATTACCTCATTTAATACTTATAATAATCTATAATATAGGTATTTTTATCATCCCTATTTTCTCAGATAAGGAAACTGGGGCATAGAGAAGTTAGGATTCCAATCCAGGCAGTTTGGCTCCAAAGTCCATGCTTTAACTACTAAGGTATACTACAGATCACTATATCTATTGACAAACTACCTATCACTACATTCATCTATTGATAATATCAGTTAAATGTTGAACAACTATGTAGTTTCTCTGTTTGTTTCAGGACATTAATGATATACCCCTGCTAATAAAGCACCATCCATGCGCTTTATTTGGATGTAATTGTGTCCACACATTTAAATTAGCCAACTTCTATCAGATGTCACCATCTATGTGCTTTCACTTATATGTGGAATCTAAAACACAAACAAAACAAAACAAAACAAAAACAGACTCATAGAAACAGAGGCCAAAGTGATGGTTACCAGAAGGGAGGAGTTGGGGGATGGGTGAAAAGAGGAAGGGCAATACAGTCAACAATATTATGAGTCAGTGACAGATGATTACCAGAAGTAGTGGGGTGATCACATTGTAAGGTATTAAAATGTTGAACCACCATATTGTACACCTGAATCTAATATAACCCATAAAAGATTGTATACAAACTGTACTTAAATTTTAAAAAAACTTAAAAAAAGATGCCATCCTCAAACATTGCCATTTTTCTTCTTTGGGTTTAGCTTCATTTTTATTTTTTAGGAACCAATAATAAATTAAATTAACCTAGTTCTTCTCAGACTCCAGTGTCAGACCATTGGTGACAGCTGGAACTAAGCTAGAAGGAAGATGAGCTTGGCATGCAGAGTCATCATTGTGTGAGCAACTGCTGAACATGTGAATTGTTTATGTCAGAAAAGTAAGCTTTATCACAGTTACTTTGCCATGATTTAAAGCAGAAGTTCTAGAATTTTATCCATTATGTTTTTACTTGATACTAGAGGCTCAGCGCATGAAATCATGCACAGGTAGGGTCCTAGGCCTAGCCTACAATCAGGGCCATCTTCCACCCACTCACCAGTCCCCGTCACACCCTGCCAACACTTACTTCAGTTCCCCGTGGTTCCCCGCCATTGGACACTCAGTGATCAGAACCTGTGGACTGGAGGGAGGGACCAAGAGGTGGTCAATGCATGTCATAACAAGTGGTCAGTCAGTCGTTCTGGTCATTACACCATTGGTTGCTGGCATTTTATTATATAGGATGGTATATATACTTCATTCTCAGCTGCTAGGGCTCCTTACCCAGCTGACTCTAAAGCTCACAATTACATGTCCTCTAAAGAAAGGAAACTAAAAATCAGTGGAGCTGTAAATTTTGCTTTTTTCTTAAGAGAAAGAAACAAAAAGAGGTTTGTGTTCTTTAACATATTTGAAATAGTTTACTGTGCATTTTTTATTTTATTAAATCCATTGTAAAGCCTTCACTGGCAACTGGTTTTCTTGAATTAACTCTGAACCATTTAGGCGTGTATTGGGAATTCTTCACTGTGTAATTCTAACCTACCTTTATGACCTGATGCTTTAGTTGTGTTTGACTATTTGTTCTTCAAAATCAAGCCCGTTCCCTTTCTTTGTGGCCTAGCCAAGACACTGTGCTATGCTCCTTATGATTCATTTCCTTTGTTCTATTTGCAAATGTGATTTTACTCCCCTTTTGTTTCTCATAGATGGCACTTCACATATTCTACAGAGAATAGCCATTATTTTATTATTAAAATAAGAAAAAATGTCTACACCAAGTCTCCTTTTTGAGTTGAGCTCCTTTGCTATTTAGTATACTGCCAGGAGCTTGGACATCACTGCTTCTTCCTCTCTTTTGGTCTCACATGCAATCAGTTATAAAGTTCTACCAACTGTACATCCTCAGTACCTCAACCTGTTTCCTTATCTCTATCTCCACTGCATTTGTCTTAGTTTCCTTCTGACAATTTAATGTCAGAATAACTCGGTCTCCTCCAGCTTAATACTGGTACCAGAGCCACCCTTTTGAAATACATATTTGATTACAGCAAACCTTGAATTAAAGTCTTTAAATGACTTTGATATAATAAAAGTCTAGGTTTCCTACCCTGGTCAACTATTAGTGTCATTGGCTTCCATGGTTAGGAAGCATAACCTAAAGCATCCACTTTAATGCCTAATAAGAAAAACAGTAGTAGTTTGTAGTAAGGACATAACATAAAGATCTATGAAAGGCTTTTTTCATGAAAACAAACCAAGTGAACTTTTTTTTTTTCAAGTTTCAAGAGTAGTGGTTGTATTTTAATAAGTTATTGCCATAGGAACATATTGTACATCAGGTATGGGAAGTATGGGAATTAGTTTTCCTTTCCAATATTTAGGTTAATAGTGCCAGTTTTTCTAATTTATTTTCATTTTTTTGTTAATCCTCACCTGAGGATGTTTTTCCATTGATTTTTAGAGAGAATGGAAGAGAGAGGGAGGAACAGAGAGAAACATCAATGTGAGAGAGACACATCGATTGGTTGCCTCCTTCACGTACCCAGACCAGGGCCCGGGAACCTGCAACCATGCCCTTGATTGGAAACAAACCAGGACCCTTCAGTCCACGGGCCAATGCTCTACCCACTGAGCAAAACTGGCTAGAGCAATAGTGCCAATTAAAAAAAAAACACAGTTTGTTGTTATTGATGAGTAAGAATATCAGTGCATGTGTTTGGAGGGCTGTAACTACAGCTGAATAAATACACGCCTGTCTTTCAATCTGTCTGCTTTTGGCACAGAATGGTGACATTATTAGAGAAGAGCTATCATTGGAATTAATAATATTGCTCAGAATCTGACTAATGCATACTTTGATGAATCAGTTGACCTCTCTCCTAGGTGTGGCAAATGAGACATATCAGTAGCATTGAAAATACAAGTGATGGCCACACAGCTTGTAAACAAATAGAAGAAAACCCCTTTGGGAAGGGATATGGAAATGAAACTTCTGAAATCTGCTTCAAGTTGAGTCACTATATTATTGTAAATTGTCTTGAGTGATTCATTTCCCTTCTCTGGCTCTCAGTTGTTGTTTTCTTTTTCCTTTGTATGATGAAGGAATTGGACTGTGTAATATCTGGAATCTCTATAAATTTGAATATTCTTAATTGTAGAACCAAATTATGCTCTGATGTAGTCTCAAGTCAACTCATAGGTGTGTTTGTTCTGGGGCCTTTTGGAAGAGTCTCTGGTACAAGCCAATGTCAGACACTGCCTGTGACAGGCCCTGGGCTACCTACTAGGAGCTGCAAAGTGATCCATGGTTGGTGGCTTTCTCTGCTGGGCTGGGTGTGTGGGGGAGAGGCCAAACTACACATCAAGCCCAGCTTCCACGAGAACTGGGCTTGATTTTTTTCTTGAGTTAAGAAAGGCCAAGGCACCCTGAGTCCACTTCACCCTGAGTCCTGTTGGCTGCTCATAAGGCTTAGTTACTGAAAAGAGCTTCTGGTGGTACATGAGTTGTGTGAGGCAGGTTCTCAGTGAGCCACAAGATAAGTGTGAGTGGCGTTCACCAGGATGATACAGATTCAGATTCAGTGCCAGTACTGGGTCTGAGTCTACTCAGCAAAAGTCTTAGAATGCACCCAGGCCAGACATCATCTGCCTTGGGCATGTGAGCCTTTGCAGTGAGTCAGAGTCTTCCATTCACCTAAATATTTAATTAAAAATAATTTTCCTTATTCATTATTATTATTATTCAGTCATATTAATTTATTCAGCAACACTTAATTGTCTTCAAAGAGCACTGCAAAGAATATTAAAAAAGAAGATACAGGAGAAATCAAGATGGCAGCATAGGTAAACACCTGGAATTGCTGCCTCGCACAACCATTTCAAAACCACAACAAAAAGAAAAAATGGACACCACCCAGACCCACAGGAAGGCTGGCTGAGTGGAAATTCTACAACTAGAAAGAGACTGAGACTCAGAGGAGATGCAGAAGTAAAGCGCAGAGGTACAGAGGCGCATGAAAAGGGCTCCCAGAAAGGGCTGGCAACTGAGGATGCAGTTGTCTTTTTCAATCTGGAGGGAGTCAGAAACCCCCAACTGCTCTGAACTCTAGTTCCAGGCGAGTTTCTGGGGACCCAGACCTATATAGGGAAAAGTTGGAGTGTCTAGCACCGGGAGGCTTTCTCTCAGCGGTGCCGAGGAACACTGAGACCTGGTGCCTCTTAGGGCAGGGCTGAGAATCAGCCATAGCTGTTTGCTCTGCCCTGTTGATTCCCTGAGACCCTGCCCCACCCAAGCTGCACGCAGAGGCTTTTGTATATAAAAGGCTGGGTAGCCTCAGGCAGAAGCTAAAATAGCATCTCCTTAGAGATCCAAGAGCCAGTGTATCTAGTGGTCAGAGCGGGACCACCCAGATTACAACTCCTCAGGTCCAAAAAGGACACACTCAGGGGCAGAGTCAGTGAGCCCCACTGAAGCAAGTCTTGCCCCATAAGGGTGTCTCCAGCACAGAAGTTCTCCCACCTTGGACGCAGGAAAGCAGCCAAAATGTGGAGACAAAGAAACAGGTCACAAATGACAGAAATGGAGGAAAGCAAATGACTGGATATAGAGTTCAAAACCACGGTAATAAGGTTTTTCAAGAATTTTCTAGAGACCACAGATAAATTTAATAAGACCCTCGAGGATATGAAAAAGGATCAGCTAGAAATTAAGCATACACTGACTGAAATAAATAATAATATTCAGAGATCCAATAGCAGACTAGAGGATCACAAGAATCAAGTCAAAGATTTGAAATACTAAGAAGCAAAACACACCCAAATGGAAAAGCAAAAAGAAAAAAGAATCCAAAAATATGAAGATAGTGTAAGGAGCCTCTGGGACAACTTCAAGCATACCAACATCAGAATTATAGGGGTGCCAGAAGAAGAGAGAGAGCAAGATATAGAAAACATATTTGAAGAAATAATGACAGAAAACTTCCCCTACCTGGTGAAAGAAATGGACTTACAAGTCCAAGAATCACAGAGAACTCCAAACAAAAGAAATCCAAGGAGGACCATACCAAGACACATCATAATTAAAATGCCAAGGGCAAAAGACAAAGAGAGAATCTTAAAAGCAGCAAGAGAAAAGCAGTCAGTTACATACAAGGAAGTGCCCATACGATTGTCAGCTGATTTATCAACAGAAATTTTGCAGGCCAGAAGGGAGTGGCAAAAAATATTCAAAGTGATGAATAGTAAGAACCTATAACCAAGATTACTTTACCCAGCAAAGCTATCATTCAGAATTAAAGGTCAGATAAAGAGCTTCACAGACAAGAAAAAGCTAAGAGTTCATTACCACCCAACCAGTATTATAAGAAATGCTGAAAGGTATCCTTTGAGAAGAGGAAGAAGAAGAAAAAGTAAAGATAAAAATTATGAACAACAAATACATATCTATCAACAAGTGAACCTAAAAAATGAAGTGAATAAAATATCTGATGAACAGAATAAACTGGTGAATAGAATAGAATCAGGGGCATAGAAAGGGAGTGGATTGACAATTCTCAGGGGGAAAGGGGTGTTGGGATGCGGGAAGAGACTGGACAAAAATCATACACCTATGGATGAGGACAGCAGGGGGTGTAAGGACAGAGGGTGGAGTGGGAACTGGGAGGAGGGAGCTATGGGGGGGGAAAGGAACAACTGTAATAATATGAAAAATAAGGATTAAAAACAAACAAACAAAAAACCCCATAGAAAACAACAAAAAAGAAGATACATTTCTAATCCCCTAAAGAACTTAAAACCTGCTCCTAGAAATAATGCAAATACGATTAAGTAATTAGAAGAGAAAAAAGAATGCAATCTACAAGAAACTTACACTACACTGAGTGCTACACTAACTTAAAAGTGGTCTCTTTGAAATCTGCTCCAATGCTGAACTGGAATGGAGAGCTAGCAGTTATACTGCGAATAGTTCTTTTTAGCATTGCTTAAAATTATGGGAGCAGAAAAGGGAGATCCTGAAGTAAAACTACTTAAAAAAAAAAAAGCTGGCATGTTGTAAAAAATCACTTTTTTTTTTTAAAGAGGAATGGAGCTATGATACTAAATGCTTTGGTTTGTGTTGTCAATGTTCTTGATTTCAGTAGGCTCACTTCATTCAATCAATTCATTTATTTACTTTTGAGGAAAGTGCCCTGCTAGGAGTCACAGTTCACATGGCAAAGCAAATGCATGGCTGTTCCTTAAGGAGTTTCTAGTCTAGAGTGAGAGGAGGACATGCCAACAATGTGTTGACGGATACCGCCTGTGGAGGAGCTGACATTTGGACTGGCCCTTTTAGTTTATTAAACTAGAAGAGATGAAGAGAACATTCTGGGCTAAGGAAAGAAAATGAAAAAAGTCTCAAAAGTTCAAAAGTCTGTGTCCAAGTAAAGCAAATGTAGGCTCATAATCCATTATCAATAATTTCTAAATCCAAGAAGCTCTGACAACAATTGTTTGTTTTTTCTTAAGTTTGTAGCAAACTTATTGTGTAGCACAACCTGACATGGATTTACATGAGGCTGTTTATGATCTTCATTTATTCCACTTATAAGAATATTTGTAGATTTCAACACAGAATTATCAATGTTTTTTATTACAGGTGCTCCCCCAGTAGACAGCCAGTGCTAATATTTTATTCATTTACTATATTACTTAAAAAAATACCATCTTGTGCCCCTAAATTCCAATAAATTCCTTTTTCCCAAGTGTTTCAGATATGGAATTGTGGACCTAAAGTAATGATGGGTGATGTAACTTTGGAGGAGATATAGTCAAAAAGCTAGATAAATACTGTGCTGGTTCTTGAATGTCTCATGGAAGATGTTGGAAAGTCTATGTTAAGCTGTATTATAAGTTTAAAGAAGATAGTGACATATTCAACAATGTTTTATCAAAATTAGTTTGTATTCCTGAGAATACTCCATTTTAAATTTATTTCCCCCAAACAACCACTAACCCTGGGATATTTTTCTTTTCAGAAAATAATGATGTCAGATGAAATGCCTTTCAGAGATGGATATTTACATCCATCATTTGTTCCCTTGTGAAGATGTGTAGGAGAAATAGGGTTAGAGAAAGCAATATGAGATTGTGTTTGCACCTTGTGAAGTGTCATATTATATAAACTAGAAGCCTGGTGCACAAAAATTTGTGCACTCAGGAGCGGGGTTCCTCAGCTTGGCCTGTACCCTCTCGCAGTATGGGATCCATTGAGGGATGTCCACCTGCTGGCTTAGGCCCATTCCCTGGGGGATTGGACATAAGCTTGCAGTCAGATATCCCTCTGGCAGCCCAGGAGCCCTTGGGGGATGTCCACTTGCCAGCAGGGAGCAGGCCTAAGCTGCAGTCAGACATCCTTAGTGCTGCTGAGGAGGCAGGAGAGGCTTCCTCCACCACCGCTGTACTGGCAGCCATCAGCCTGGCTTGTGGCTGAGCAGAGCTCCCCCTGTAGGAGCGCACTGACCACCAGGGGGCAGCTTCTGCATTGAGCATCTGCCCCTTGGTGGTCAGTGTATGTCATAGTGACCAGTCATTCCTAGTCATTTATCTGTTAGGGTCAATTTGCATATTACCCTTTTATTATATAGGATAGAGACCTGGCGCATGGGTGGGATCCAGCTGGTTTGCCCTGAAGGGTGTCCTGGATCAGGGTGGGGTTCCTGCTGAAGTGCCTGGCCACCCTGGGTGAGGGGCTGAGGGTTGTTTTTAGGTTGGCTGCACTCCCTTCAGGGTGGGGGGTTCCTGCTGGCATGCCTGGCCAGCCTGGGTGAGTGGCTGATGGCTGTTTGCAGGCTGCCCATGGCCCCCAGCAACAGAAGCTCCCAACAAAGCTGGCTGGAAGCAGGCATCTGGGATTTATTTATCTTCTATAATTGAAACTTTGTTGCCTTGAGCAGAGGCTACAGCCACCCAGGGCAGGTGGGAAGCTTGGCTTCTTCCATCACTGGGGCAACCAAGCCTCCTGCTTGCTCGAGCTCCATAGCTGTCAGCCACCATCTTGGCTGGGTTAATTTGCATATGGTTGCTCTGATTGGCTGGTGAGCATGTAGCGGAGTGTAGCAGAGTGACACCAATATGCATGTTTCTCTCTTATTAGTGTAGATATGGCCAGAATTTGGTGTCCCCAGATGGCTTTGAAAATGCAAATATTGCTTTCTGGAAGGTAAAATAAATAAGCAAAAATCCCACAATAAACAGTAATAGACTTCATCTTTTATCACATTCCCTAAGAAATAATTAGATTTTAATTAGGCTAGGAAAATTATTTGAAAATCCAATATGTTATGTGTGTATATTTGTGTGTATGTGTGTGTGTGTCCTAGTAAGCTTTAAACTCTGCTGTTGGAAAGAGGCAGTAAAAATTTGGGAATTAGAAAATTTTACACATCTCATATTATTTTCTTTGCATATCTGGATAGTTGTTCTCTCACTTTCCCTTATCTTGGTGATTGATGCAATGATCCCCCAAAATGAAAGTGCATTTTATTTTTATTTTTAAAAAATATCACTTAAAGGGTCTGGAAGCAGAGATAGGCACATCTAATAAAATTGTAAGTTGTTACACTTTTCAAAAAGAGTACCTGGTAGCTGCCTTGGGAATATTATTAAATCCACTTCCTAGAAGTCATACTGCAATCCTTGCAAGTCTGTGTAGGGAATCAGAAAATTTCATCCAATTCATAGCTTATGCTTTTTCAGAAAATTTCAACATTTGACATTAGAAGTACTGAGAATAATAACAGCATGTTTACTGAATCCAAGCATGAAGTGCATATAGTAGGCCTTGGAAGATGTATTTTTAAAAAATATATTTTATTGATTTCAGAAAGGAAGGGAGAGGGGGAGAGAGACAGAAACATCAATGATGACAGAGAATAACTGATCAGCTTCCTCCTGCATGTCCCCCACTGGGAATCAAGCCCACAACCAGGACATGTGCCTTGACCTGGAATGTAACCATGACTTCCTGGTTCATAGGTCATTGCTCAGCCACTAAGGCATGCTGGCCAGGTGGAAAACGTATTTTTTAGTGCTGTAACCTCAAGAGTTGTAGTTTGAATATTTAGCCTTTTTAATTTAAAAATATGCTTATAGTAAAAAAAAAAAAAAAGAAATGTTTTTCTCTGATTTTGAAAGTATTCAACATGAATTTTAGAAAATTTTAAAAATTCAGAAATACAGGAATAGAAATTGATGATAACATCTGTGGAGTGTTTAATATCCACAGGTATTATACCTCGTGCTTTCTATACATGACCTCAATTAAGCTTTACTGTGTGACATATTATTGTCTTCAACCTATCTAATAAAAGAAGAATATGCAAATTGACCATCACAAGATGGCTTCCCCATGTAGCCAAAGATGGCTGCCACCATGTGGTCAAAGATGGCTAAAACAAGATGGCCAGCAAGGGAGGGCAGTTGGGAGGCACCCAGGCCTGCAGAGGAGGACAACTGGGGGAGACCCAGGTACAGGGAAAGACAGTTTGGGGGGACCCAGGCCTGTAGGGGAGAACAGTTGGAGGGGAACAGGCTGGCAGAGGAGGGCAGTTGGGGGGGACCCAGGCCTGCAGAGGAGGACAGTTCGGGAGGACCCAGGCCTGCAGGGAAGGACAGTTGAGGGGACACAGGCATTCAGGGAAGGACAGTTGCGGGGTTGGGGGGACCCAGGCCTGCAAGAGAGGACAGTTGGGGACCAGGCTGGCAGAGGAGGCCAGTTGTGGGGGACCCATGCCTGCAGGGGAGGGCAGTTGTGAGGGACCCAGGCCTGCAGTGATGGACAATTGGGGGGGAACAGGCTGGCAGAGGAGGGCATTTGGGGGGACCCAGGCATGCAGGGAGAATAGTTGTGGGGACGAGGCTGGCAGAGGAAGGCAGTTGGGTGGGACCCAAGCCTGCTGGGAAGACAGTTCGGGGTGACCCATGCCTGTAGAGGAGGACAGTTGGGGGGACCAGGCTGGCAGAGGAGG
>PVJC01033973.1:0-19077 GCA_004026665.1 Murina feae
GCCTGACCACGAGGCAGGGTTTTCCCTGCTTTCTGGTGGCTGGAGGAAGATGGGCAGTAGGCAAGCTTGGGAGGCAGGCAGCACCCAGCCCTGGTCACAGCTCAAAAAAGAGAACAACATGCTGGGGAGGGCAAGAGTCTGAGAGATCAACATAGAGGGGGTGCCTGCTCCAAGCCTCCACGGTGTGCCTGGGGGCAGGTCCCCAGCAGGTTGACACACACAGGAGGACTGCTCCGAGCCTCTGATGCAGCTGGGGGCAGGTCCCCAGTGATGACACACACACATACACACACACACACACACACACACAAAAGGCGCCTGGCAGACTGGGGCCATCATAGGACATCCACTGAGGGGTCCCAGACTGTCAGAGGGCACAGGTCGGGCTGAGGGACTCCCTCCACCCCGAGTGCACAAATTTTTGTGGACCGGGCCCCTAGTATATATATATTAGAACTAAAGGCCTGGTACACAAAAATTTGTGCACTCAGGGGTGGAGGGGGCTCCCTCAGCCTGGCCTGTGCCCTCTCACAGTCTGGGACCCCTCGGGGAATGTCCACCTAATGGCATGCCTGGCCAGCCTAGGTGAGAGGCTGATGGCTGTTTGCAGGCTGGCCAAGTCCCCCAGAGGGAATCCTTACCCCATGGGGGTATGGCCAGCCTAGGTGAGGGGCTGAGGGCCATTTTCAGGCTGCCCACAGCCCCTTCAGGTTTTGAGTCCCTACTGGGGTGCCTGGCTGGAAGCAGGTATCTGGGATTTATTTAACTTCTATAATTGAAACTTTGTAGCCTTCCTCCATTGCCCCGGGCAACTCTAGCTTCGTGGCTGCTGCCATCTTAGTTGAGTTAATTTGCATATTTGCCCCTGATTGGTTGGTGGGCGTGGCTTGTGGGTGTAACAGAGTGAGGGTTAATTTGCATATTACTCTTTTATTATAAAAATATATATGTTTTATAATAAAAGAGTAATATGCATATTAAAAGAATAATATATATATATATATATATATATATATATATATATATATATATATATATATCTGTAAGCAGACTTTTTTTGCTGCTCCTAACCCCAGCTCTTATATTCTGGCCTCACTTGTTATCTATCCTCAGATTCTGCTGAATGTTTATCACTTGAACAGGGTTTGTTCCAGAAAGTCAAGCATGTTGCCCAGAGCTCTCCCCATTCCCATGACATTTCTTTCTTTAGTTTCTGTAACCTGGAGCTGCACATCACTCTAATGGCCTCCCCTCACTAGAGATGAACAGCTATCACCACTGACATAAACACCCTCCAGTTGTGACATTTTCTGCTGGTCCTTTGTGGATACAGGCACACTGAAATCTGGACAGGGCATGCACATGTTTTAACTATCCCCTCAAGAGGTGATGATTTGACCTATAAATTTCTCCCTGCAGGAGACTAGTCCCTATTTCTTTGTGAGTTTATTTTAGTCCTATCTAGCCTACTTCTAGGACATTCCTCCTGTTCCCCCCTCCATGCATTCAAGTACCTCATTTACATCTTAAACTCCTATAAGAAAAATCTCCCCTAGAATAACTAGCTATTTATTAATCTGAAAAGTTATCTTGTTAAGTTGCATCCGGACTTCAAATTATAAGATAGATATAACTGGTTCCTAGGTTTTTATTTATAATTTGTGCTTTGCTATAACATTTAAAATGTAATGTTTTATGTAAATTATTTTGAGGCAATAGCAAATGGTAAGAATTTCCTTGACAGTATGAAACATTCATCTGTATGTGAATAAAGTTTCAAAATCATTGGTGCATTGCTCTAAGTTATCTTTTATAGTTCACCATATTTCCCACTCAACAGGCACAATCAGCTCTCCATATTTGTGGGTTTCACATCTGCAGACTCAACTAACCATGGATGAAAGATATTTGAAAAACAGAACATTACCCTGTTGCTGATGTGCAGTGTAGTTATACATACAATGGTGTGTCAGTGCTGAATGTGTATAGACTTTGTTTTCTTGTTATTATTCCCTAAATAATATGTATAACAACTCTTTACATTGTATTATGTATTATAAGTAATTTAGCAATGATTTAAAATATACACAAGGATGTGGTTGTGTATATGCAAATACTATACCATCTATAATAATAAAAGCATAATATGCTAATTAGAACAGACAGCCAAATGACCTTCCGGACATCCTTCCGGATGAAGTCGCTGTGGCAGGGGCCAAGGCAGAGGCAGTTATGGGTGATCAGGCAGGTAAGCAAGTGTTTAGAGGTGATAAGACAGGCAAGTAGAGTGGTTAGTTGTAATCAGATGGGCAAGCAAGCTGTTAGGAGCCAGTGGTCCCGAATTGCAAGAGGGATGTCCTACTGCCAGATCGGGCCTAAACTAGCAGTCGGACATCCCCCCGAGGGGTCCCAGATTGCTAGAGAATGCAGGTCAGGCTGAGGGGATGCCCCCTTCCACACATTTTGTACACTGAGCCTCTAGCATCTATGACTTTTTATCCACAGGGGTTCTGGAAATTAATCCCAGACTTGAGCATCCATGGACTTTGTTATCCATAAGGGTTCTGGAAATTAATCCCAGGAGGATACAAAGAGAAGACTATACTGAATAGATGAGGTAGATAATTATGAGAATTGCTTTATTTTTTCTGGCTACTTATTTCAAATAGTCTTTATCAGATGTTAATTTCCACCCTACCTTTGACATCTTAAGCAGATCCAAAAACATGTTTACTTTTAAACATTAAAATGATTTCATTTTCAGAAATTATAACTTAAGAGAATTCTAAAACGAAGTTTTATTCTCACGTTTATTTTCAACCATCTCCTTGAACTCTCTGCTCCAGCCTGATATGTTTTTCCAGGAAAAGGAATGGGTAAGTATGTTGTGGTTTGTTTTCAAACCTCCTACTCTGTTTAATTTCTCTCCTCAGTCACTTGTCCTCAACTTCTAACTCATGTAGAGCTGAATTGGCAAAGCATCATGAGAAGAATAAGGACACATCAAAATAAAAAACTTCTGCACAGCAAAGGAAACCATCAATAAGACAACAAGAAAGCCCATTGCATGGGAGAACATATTTGTCAATGCTATTTCAGATAAGGGTTTAATCTCCAAAATTTACAGGGAACTCATACCACTTAACAAAAGGAAGATAAACAGTCCAATCAAAAAATGGGCAAAGGACCTAAATAGACACTTTTTGAAAAAGGACATTCAGAAAGCCAAAAGACATATGAAAACATGCTCAAAGTCAGTAATCATCTGAGAGATGCAAATCAAAACAACAATGAGGTGCCATCTCACACCTGGTCAGAATAGCTATCATCAGCAAATCAACAAAGGACAAGTGCTAGCAAAGATGTGGAGAAAAAGGAACCCTCATGCACTGCTGGTGGGAATGCAGACTGGTACAGCCACTGTGGAAACAGTATAGAGTTTCCTCAAGAAGTTAAAAATGGAACTCCCACTTGACCCAGTCATCCCACTTCTAGGATTATATCCCAAGAAACCAGAAATATAATCAGAAAGGATACATGCACCCCTATGTTCATAGCAGCACAATTTACCCTAGCTAAGATTTGGAAACAGCCTAGGTGCCCATTAGCAGATGAGTGGATTTAAAACCTGGTAAATCTACACAATGAAATATTATGCTGCTATAAAAAAGAAGGAACTTTTACCATTTGCAACAGCATGGATGGAACTGGAGAGCATTATGCTAAGCGGAATAAGCCAGTTGGAGAAATATAAATATCACATGATCTCACTCATATGTGACATATAATGATCAACATAAACTGATGAACAAAAATGGATCCGGAGATAAGGTAGCATTGAACAAAGTGTCCAATTTCAGAGAGAAGGTGTGGGGGTGTGTGTAGAGATCAACCAAACGATTTATATGCATGCATATTAGCATAGCCAATTGACACAGACACTGTGGTGATGGGGGCCTATCCTGGAGGGCGGGAGTGGCAGCGGAGGGGGGAGGTTAATGAGGGAAAAGGGAGACGTATGCAATACTTTAGACAATAAAAAAAAGAATAAGGACAGTTATTTCTTTACCCATCTGGCACCGGGTGGAGTCCCTTTTTCCAAAGCAAGCGTTCTAACGCTTGTTCTTTTGCTTAGAATTATTCGTGCATTTTTTCAAAGACTATGTAAAGTCCCCTGAATTCCACTGTCCCCCAACAAGGTGATTGCTTTCAGGCTGCTTTTACATTAATTAACGTCATCTACTATTCTGTTGTGGAATCCCATATAGATTCTTTCTTCTGGGACACCTTTTTCAATAAGAGGCATTTCTTTTGGGCAGGATCCTTTTAAAATACTTCAATTCTTCCTACCTTTAAGGTATCTCCTTAGCCTTAGGGAGCTGAGGTTCTCTTTCAATCACAGGATTGCAGCTTGCCCCCATTGTTGTCCCCTTTTGTGTGTGTGTGGGGGGGGGGGAGGCTGCTCAAGGCAGCCTCCTGCCTTCAGATTATTATAGATTAAAATTGTTGCCCCCTCCCAATGTGTCATATATGTAAAGCTCTCTCTGAAGTGTGCTCTTGACTCTGCTCTGGTGGCTGCCCTGGATGAGCTGAAGAGTTTGTCCAAGAGTCAGCATCCTTTCAGGTCATAAAATATGCGTTTCCCTTCTAGCAAAAATCTACAACCTCTGGAAGTGGTCCTTTGCACCTTCCTGGCTTGCCTTGAGGTGGGGTAGGAGAGGATGGAATCCTCATTCTCTTCGCTGTGGGGGTGAAGAGGAAATGTTGCCCCATTCTCCACCCTTACCAATTCCTTTATAACAGCTCCCTGAACCCAGTCAGTAAATTCTTCCCAAGCTTGATGTGAGTTGGAGAGTGGTGTTAGTTATTTAACCTGTTTACCTTATTCTTAGTTCTGCATTTTTTTTGTAGCTTTGCTATATTTAAGTTTTGTGCATATGAACTTCACTCACTTTAGCTTTAAAAGTTTATGAAACTTTAAAAAATGCCCCAGTTGACATGTTTTTACATATCTAATATTCTAATACATATTTAAACATATATTCCCACAAGTCTATAAACAACATTTATGATTCCATAGAAGAATACACTCTAATAATGAGTAGTTTATTACAGATGTAATTTAAAATTTTTTACAACAGTTACTAAAAATTTTAAAAGAAACAGGTAAGATTAATAATACATGATATTTAAGCCTACATATTCAACATCTAATCATTTCAATATGTGATCAGCATAAAAATATCCATGAGACATAGATGTTAAGAATAATTTTTAATTAAATTTATTGGGGTAACATTGATTAATAAAATAATACAGTTTTCAGATATACAGTTCTCCAAATACATCATCTATTTATTGTATTATGTGTTTAAACACACACCCTCAAGTCAAGTCTCTTTCCATCACAATTGATAAATTCTTCTATCTCTCCTCACCCGTGTCTTTGAAGTGTGATTGGTATTTTCCACTTACAGCATTTCTCATTTCTAAGAAGTGATATTTCAGGTGCACAGTAGGCACATGCACTAGTGCCTGCCATGTTGGACAGAGCAGCCAGATGCTGTTGTCTCCTTCAGGAGAACATCTAGGTCTTAGTCACCTCCTTATACATGTGGCACAGGTAAGGAAATTGCTAAATGTAGAATGAATAAATAAATATGTGAATTAATTTATAGGTTTCTATAAGAAAAATCTATATTATTTTTCATTATGAGGAAACTTACAAGAACCTTTCATCCAATTGTCTTGATCACTTTCTAAGGTATATAAACATCCAATCACTATGTTGTACATCTGAAACTAATATCATATTGTATGTCAACTGTGATTGATGAATAAATTTTTAAAAAGAATCCTGTGATTTCACCAATAGAAAAAAAGAGAGAATATTTAAATATTCATTTATTAAAATAGTTAAAAGTAAGAGGAAGATATAATATTGAATGGGAAATTATTGGATAAAATAACAAGGAGTTTGCTATTCCTTAAACTGTGATTTTGAGTTTGAAGGAAGTCACTTAAAATATTTTTAAAAAGAAAACCAAGTAGAGTACCCCCGTAGTTCCTTTAATATAGTTAAGCATGTTGGGAGTGGTCCTGGTCCCCCAGATCCTGAGGCCACTGTCCTCCACCTGTTACCAGCTTATGCTCTAGGTCAGGTTATTTGGAGGAAGAAAACACAGTATTTTGAGTTAGTCATTTGGTCCACAGCCAACATTGAGAAGCACACCAGTAACATCTACAAAAGGTGCCTTTTGTAAGAAGAAGTCGCAATGTGCTCTTCCCTCATTTCATTTGCTGTTCCTTAATACAATCATTTCAGGACAGGAAACAATTATGAGTTTTTCTGTTTCACTTAGTAGAATTTCTGAGTTACACAGAAATATGGTCAAGTTTTACTTCCAGGCAAATCTAGGCAGACATCATCTTGACATGTTCTATTGAGTTTTATTGGGGTATAAATGTTTTTACCGCATTCAAGTGAAATTTGAACATATTCTATTGATATAAATCAGATAATTTATAAGACTAATATTATTTTATGACCATGATGGCTAGAAGAACTATTTTAAGGAAGTCCATTTTATTTTGTTTTATTCAGAATCAGAGAAAGTATATTTGTACAGAAAACATAAGATTTGGAGACTGGTTTTCCTGAATCCAGATCCTACTTGCATTATGCTGGGCAAACTGCTCCAAGGTTCTTACATCCATTAAATTAAAATAGCAAATGCCTATTAGCAGATGGCAATAATTGGCTATTTCCTCACTTTGTTTTTTTCACAATGTCAGTCACAAATATGATGTTCATGTACTAATCCGTGTCCTATTGTTTAAAAATATAAATTGTAGAATATCTTTGACAAAGATACAGAAGTGGATAGGCATGTGATTAGATAAAATGGAGGTTAGCTCTTATTTGAGGTGTAGAGGTTGGGAAGTTTCCATATGGCAGTGGCAGTTGAGCTGGTATTTGAAGAACGTGTGTAATGAGATAATTAAAAAGGAGAATAAACAAAGAAATGAAGCCATTAGTATGTTCTTACTGAAGTTATTTGGATACCAAATTTAAAAACTTAAACATTTAACTGAATCTATTCATTTCTCCTTTTGATCCTCATTATTCCTAACTCCTTTGTTAGTGATTTGTAAGTATCAATCTTGAACCACTTATAAACTGATGAAACAACAATTAGTCTATTGTTTTGTCTGGAAGATTGTTTTTGAGATGACAGTTGGAGATGATACTAAAGTATTTGTTTGTTTATATTTACTTGATAAGGTCTTCATTATGTTGTCCTAATATTTTTCTACCCTGTACACTTTGAATTTTTTAGACAATTAAGCAATGCATCTGAGCTGAATAGATGTTTGATGTTTAAGCAATTGTATAGACAACTAATTATCAAGTAGACATTAAAATTGGAATAAAGACATGAGTTAAAGGTAGGTATATTTCTTCTAAATTAATGGTATAAACTACTGTGATTCTAGGCTTAAGGAAGTCTTATTCTAAATATATGGAATTGAAAGGGAAGAAAGTAATTTTAGGATGGGATTTCATTACCGCGGTTCGACTATATTGTTGGACTATATTTGGTATTTATAACATTTCAGCTCAATTCTATTTGCTTTTTGAAAGGTCATTTTTATAAGATTCAGAATGCAGGGTTGCAGTTGTATTAGTACTTTTCTAAGGCAGTCAAATAAATCATTGGCCAAATGAAAATAATGTAATTATTTCCCTGAATATTTATATATCGTGTAATATATTATTAAGAAGCACAATATCATATTTTTAGGACTGTGTTTTTGCTCTTCATTTTTGTTTCATAAATTAAGAATTGACATCCTATTAGAAAAGAAAAATGTGACTAACAATGTCTTTTAAACCCTTAGCCCACTTTACGGTTTTATCACATAATGCATTTAAGCTGAAGAAAATAGAATGTTTGGGGTTAGAATATAAAACTTAGCAGAAAGTATACAATGATGGAAGATTGTACTTATTTCCATGAAAGATTGCACATAGTCCTATTCATCTCCCACATCCCCTCCCCCTTATAAAAAAAGCAGTCATTTATAGTTCTGTAGAATACTTTAGACTGCAAGTTGCTCAGACCTGAAAATATTGTTCGAGGAAACAATCCTAAGCCCCAGGCTAGTGCAGGACTAAGGTTCTTCAGAATGAAACAGGGTATGTAATAATTTGTTTTGCGTTTGGAATTTTCCAGGCATTACATTGGTGTTGGGTAAAATAATAGAGTGATTTTATTTTTAAAATTTTAGTACTTCAAAGATATACTGAAAAACTTCAAGCACCAAAGGAAAGTTACATAATAAAGAATGACATTTATTTAGTTTTGTAGCCCTGAGTTAATCCACCGTGGTTTAAGACATTGGCACCGGCTATTTTCTAGCTAAAATATCCAAAAAGACAACTTTTGAACTGCTGTATTACTTTCATACTTTATCCTAGGTTACATAATATGTTACAACAGTTGCCATGCATTTCAGGCTACTTGATTTGGAGGTAAAGACTGGGGCAAATCACAGCTCTTAAGTGTCTTAAGTCAGTCCTGAGTGTAACAGTCCTTTCTGTGTGCTTTAATATTCTCCATATAACATTCATGTCAGGAAGTTGCTAGAAGAAAAATTAGACCAAAAAAATCTTCTCATTCCTGTAGGACTCAAAAAACTACAATTTGTCTTCGGTGTCAGTTATCTTCTACTTGTCTCTTTATCTGAAGTATGTCCTCTGAGCATGCCTGGCATATGAATTCTCTCAAAAAACACACCCTACTCTGGTATTCTGTGCAAAACCTTCCAATAATTTCTTGCTGTGTAACTCATCATGTTTAAATGTTTGGCATGGAGGTCTTTTTTTTTTTAGTTTATGCAACAAACAAACCTTCATCTTTTAAAAATTATATTTCCTAATTACATTTGACATGCAATAGTATATTACTTTCAGACATACAAAACATTGATTAGAATTTATATGCCTTACAAAGGGATCACCCAATAAGTCTAGTATCTGTCTGACAGCACACATATAGTTATTGCAATATTATTGACTATATTTCCTATGCTGTACTTTATATCCCAGTGACCTTTTTTATAGCTAACTATACTTCTTAATTCCTTTCACCTTTGTTTACCCATCACCCCGACCCCTCTTCCATCTAGCAACCATCAATTTGTTCTCTATATCTATGGATTTGTTTGTTTTGTTTGTTCATTCATTATGTTTTCAGATTCCACACAGAGTGAAATCAAATGGATATTTGAATTTCTCTGATTTATTTTACTTAGCACAATACCCTCTAGGTCCATTCATATTATCACAAATGGCATGATTTCTTTCTTTTTTATGGCTGAGTAATATTCCATTGTATATAGGTACCACTTCTTTACACTTCTTTATCCATTTGTCTATTATTGGACACTTAGGTTGCTTCCACATCTTGTTGATTATAAATAATACTGTAATGAACATACAGATGGCTAACAGACATATTAAAAGATTCTCAACATCTATGATCATCAGGAAAATATCAATGCAAAAACCACAATGATATGTCATATCTCATGTAGGAATGGCTATTTTCAATCAATCCACAAACAAGCATTATCAAGGAGAAAAGGAAATCCTCATGCATTGCTTATGGAATTATCAATTTGTGTAGTTTCTATATAAATAATAAGGAGTTTCCTCAGAAAAATAAACCTAAAACTATTCTGTGACTTAGAAGTATCACTTTTGGGTATTTATCCAAAGAAATCCAAAACACTAATTTGAAAAGATATGTATACTCCTATTTTCTTTACCAGACACATCTGATAAGGAACTATTATTCACAATATACAAAGACTTTTTAAAATTCAACAATCAAAAACAAGTAGCCTGACTAAAAAATGGGCAAAAGCCCTGAGAAAGACACCTAACCAAAGAAAACTTACAGATGACAAATTAGTCTATATAAAAATGTTTAATGTTATCTGTCATTAGGAAATTGAAAATTAAAACAATGATGTAATACTACATACCTTTTAGAATAGCCAAAATCTAAAACATTGCCATCACCAAATGCTGCCAAGAAAGTGGAGCAACAGGACTCTCACTTATTGCTAATCAGAGTTAAAAATTTACTTTTACCTTGTGTGACAGCAAGGATGGACCTGGAAAGCATTATGTTAAGAGAAATAAGCCAGTCAGAGAAAGACAAGTATGCTATGATTTCAACAATGTGTGGAATCTAATGAACAAAAATGAAGTAGCAAGCACAATAGAGACAGACTCATAGGGAACAGACTGACAGCTGTCATGGTTAGGGGGTGGACTGGTTTGAGGGGCAGTAGAAGGACTGAGCAAAAAGAAAAGTAAAAGGAAATAAACTCATGGACACAGAAAACAGTGTGGTGATTGCCAGGGGGAAGGGAATGGGGCAGTGGAGGAAAGCATGGGGGGAAAGAGGTAAAAGGTGATGGATGGAGACTTGACTTGGGGTGGTGAACACACAATACAGTATACAAATGTTTTGTTGTAGAATTGTACATCTGAAACCGTTATATTTTTGTTAACCAGTGTCACCCCAATAAATATAATAAAATGAGAAGATTGACACTTTGGAGGACAGTTTAGCCATCTAATCTAATAAAACAGTAATATGCAAATTAACCATCACTCTGAGACACCTAAGCCATGCCCACCAGCAAAGCCATGCCTATCAGCCAATCATAATGGCTGTATACAAATTAACCCATCCAAGATGGCAGCTGGCAGCCACAGAGCTAGAGCAAACATGGAGCTAGAGGCTTCTGTTTCACCAGCAATGGAGTTGAAACTGCCTGTCCAGGCTGGCTGGCCTCTGCTCAAGGCAACAATGTTTCAACTATAGAAGCCACAGAGCTGAAGCAAACAGGAAGCTTTGTTGCCTGACTAGGCCTCCACTCAAGGCAACAAAATTTCAATCATAGAAGATAAATAAACCCCAGAAACCTGATTCCAGCCAGCCTCACTGGGAAATTCGGTCAATGGGAGCTGTGGGCAGCCTGAAAATGGCCCTCAACCCCTCATCCAGGCTGGCCATACCCCATGGGTTGAGCGTCCCCACTGGGAAGCTTGGCCAGCCTGTAAACAGCCATCAGCCTCTCACCCAGGCTGGCCAGGCACACTAGCAGGTGGACATCCACCGAGGGGTCCCAGACTATGAGAGGGCACAGGTCGGGCTGAGGGACCCCCTTGAGTGCACAAATTTTTGTGCACCGGACCCCTAGTTTATTATAATTGTAAGCATACTCTTACCACATGATACAGCCATCACACGACTTGGTTTTTATGCAAATAAAATGAAAGCTTATGTCCATTGCAAGAACTGCACATATATGTTTATAGCAGATTTATTCAGAATTGACAAAACTTGGAAGCAACCAAAATGCTCTTCAGTGTGCAAATGGATAAACAAACTAGTGATACATCCAGACAATGAAATATGATACAGCATTAAAAAATATAAATTATCAAACCCTGAAAAGACATGGAGGAACCTTCAATGCATGCTACTATGTGAATGAAGCCAACCTAAAAAGCTACATACTGTAGTGATTCCAAATGTATGACATACCAAAAAGGATAAAACTATGGAAATGCTAAAATAATCAGTGCTTGTCTAGGGTTAGGGAGAGAAAGAAATTAATAGGAAGAACACAGAACTTTTTTAAGTCAGTGAAACTATTCTATTTGGTACTGTAGTTATCCACACATGTGATTACAATGTTGGGGAAAACCACAGATTATCACCAAGGGTAAACCTTAATGTAAACTAAGGGCTTTGAGTGAGAGTGCCATGTCAATGTAGTTGTTTTTTTTTAAATTTTGATTTCTTTAAAATAGATTTTGTTTTGTTCTGTTTTTAAAATTTTTTATTGTTTAAAATATTACATATAGTATTACATATGTCTTTTCCCCCCATTGACCTCTCCCCAGCCACCACCACACCCCAAACATGCCCTCACCACCCTAGTATCTGTGTCTGCATGCATACAAGTACTTCGATTGATCTCCCACCACTCCCCTCCCCTTCTTGCTTCTCTGTCTCTGGATCTATTTTTGTTCATCAGTGCATGTTGTTTATTATATTACAAAAATGAGTGACATCATGTGATATTTATCTTTCTCCAACTGGCTTATTTTGCTTAGCATTATGCTCTCCATGTCCATCCATGCTGTTGCAAATGGTAAGAGTTCTTTCTTTTTACAGCAGAGTAGTATTCCATTGTGTAGATGTACCAGAGTTTTTTAATCCGCACACCTGCTGATGGGCACTTAGGCTGTTTCCAAATAATCCCATGTACCATTGAAACAAAAAACTTAAAATACCTAGGAATAAACTTAACTACTATAAGGTAAAAGTCTTGTACTTGGACAACTACAGGACATTGAAAAAAAAGAGATAGAGGAAGACATAAACAAATGGGAGAATATACCATGTTCATGGATTGGCAGAATCATTATCATTAAAATGTCCATACTACCCAAAGCAATATATAGATTTAAAACAATCCCCAGTAAAATACCCATGGTATATTTCATAGACCTAGAAAAATCTCTCTAAAAATTCATATGGAACAAAAGAAGACCCCAATTAGCCACAGCAATCTTGAGCAAGAAGAACAAGGGGGTCACAATACCAGATATCAAGCTATATTAGAAAGCTACAGCTCTCAAAACTGCCTGGTGATGGCACAAGAACAGACATATAGACTAATGGAACTGAATAGAGAACCCAGAAATCGACCTGAACCACTATGCTCAATTAATGTTTGACAAAGGAGGCAAGAGCATACAATGCAGTCAAGATAGTCTCTTCAATAAATGGTGTTGGAAAAATTGGACAGATCCATGCAAAAAAATTGAAACTAGACCACCACCTTACACCATACACAAAAATAAACTCAAAATGGATAAAGGTCTTAAGTGTAAGATGGGAAACCATACAAATCCTACAAGACTCCATAGGCAGAAAAATATCAGACATATGTTGTAGCAATATTTTTACTGATACAGCTTTTAGGGCAATGGAAACTAAGGAGAAAATAAACAAATGAGACTACATCAAAATAAAAAGCTTCTGCACAGCAAAAGAAACTATCAACAAAACAACAAGAAAGCCCACTGCATAGGAGAACATATTTGCCAATGTTATTTCTGATAAGGGCTTAATCTCCAAAATTTATAGGGAGCTCATACAACTTAACAAAAGGAAGATAACAATCCAACAAAAAAAAAAATGGGCAAAGGACTTAAATAGACACTTTTCAAAAGTGTACATACAGAAGGCCAAGAGATATGAAAACATGCTCAAAGTCACTAATCACCTGTCAGAATGGCCATCATCAACAAATCAACAAACAACAAGTGCTGGCGAGGATGCAGAGAGAAAGGAACCCTCGTGCACTGCTGGTGGGAATGCAGACTGGTGCAGCCACTGTGAAGAACAGTATGACATTTCCTCAAAAAGTTAAAAATGGAACTCCCATGTGACCTAGTAATCCCAGTTCTAGGAATATATCTGAAGAAATCAGAAACACCAATCAGAAAGGATATATGCACCCCTATGTTCATAGCAGCACAATTCACCTCAGCTAAGGTTTGGAAACAGTCAGTGTAGTTTTATCAACTTTAATTTACCACTTTCCCTTGAAGTGAGCATTCTGGGGGAATATGTGCATGTCTGAGGGCAGGACATGGCCATCTTTATACTTTCTGCTCAATTTTTCTGTGAAGCTAAAACTGCTCGAAAAAATAAAGTTTAATAATTGAAACAAAGAAGAAAAGAAAACCAACAAACCAAAAAACCCAAGCTCTTCCAGACAGTTTGAACTTGTCTGCAATTATTGCTTAGATCTTGATATTTCTAGGAATTGGACTTGTATCCCAACTTGGCCTTGGTGTTGTGCTCGTGAGCAGACACCATTAGACAGAACGCCAACATCAACCTAGGCCTCTACGTGACCATAGTTTAGCACAAAAGCAACACTACTCTGTAATATTTTGTCTGAATGTAGACAAAACATGAACTTTATCCATGCAATAAAAATGGCTAAGTATTTTAGTCTCCTACTTGATATAAATGACTGTTGCTACTTTCCAGTTACATGTTTAGTTTCACTTCATTATTTCTCTTTCTGATAAAAGTTATTATAGTAATCGTAGAATTAACCTGCTAACAGAATCCAATCCAGCATAATGTTTGCTTCCTCAAATAAAGCCTTTCCCAAAAACATCTAACACAAGTTTAAACGCTGTGAGTTCTTTCTAGCAGCCTCTTACTGAGGCATCCCATGGTTCACCATGGTGAACTATTTATAAATTAAATACATCAATAAGTTCAACTGTGTTCAACTATATTTGTGTAACTGGCAGTAGTCTTTGAATGAAGGACCTTGACACTTATTCCTTTAATAATAAATGTCTGATTTTCTTAGCCTTCTTATCTCTCCATATCACCGTCTCATCATAAAATCTCTGTTTCCCATTTACTCAATTCACTTTTTTTTTAAATATATATTTTATTGATTTTTTTCAGAGAGGAAAGGAAAGGGACAGAGAGTTATAAACATCGATGAGAGAGTAACATCAATCAGCTGCTTCTTGCACACCCCCCCACTGGGGATGTGGCCGCAACCAAGGTACATGCCCTTGACCAGAATCAAACCTGGGACCCTTCAGTCTGCAGGCCAACGCTCTATCCACTGAGCCAAACTGGTTAGGGCTACTCAATTCACTTTTATATTAAACTAGAGGCCCGGTGCACAAAAATTTGTGCACTCTGGGGGTGGGGGGTCCCTCAGCCGGGTCTGTGCCCTCTTGCAGTCTGGGACACCTGGCGGGGGGATGTCCACCTGCTGGCATGCCTGGCCAGCCTGGGTGAGGGGCCAATGTCTGTTTGTAGGCTAGCCAAGTTCCCCAGTGGAGACCCTCACTCCAGGGGGTGTGGCAAGCCTGGGTGAGGGTCTGAGGGCAGTTTTCAGGCTGGCCACAGCTCCCACTGACGCTCCAGGCCATCAGCCTGGGAAGCAATAGGATGGCGCTGGCCACCCCATGGCCTCCTAGGAGGGGGCTTCTGCCGGCTGGTCCCGCCGCCCGAGGCCCCCTCCTGGGAAGCGGATGGGGTGGCACCAGCCACCCCACACTCCATGGCCTCCCAGGAGGGGGCCTCAGTGGCCGGCAGGCTGGTCCCACCCCCCAAGGCTTCCGCCTGGGAAGGCATCAGCTGGCTCAGGGCACGGGATGCCTTCCCAGGACGGAGGCTCCCAAGATGGCGGAGTCCGTAGCCCAGGAGAAGCCGCACACCGGGGCTGTGGCCTCCACCATCTTGGCTGGGCTAATTTGCATACAGCAGCTCTGATTGGCTGGTGGGCGTGGCTTACCCTGTCCCGGAGAAATGGTTAATTTCAATATTACGCTTTTATTAGTTAAGACTAGTGGCCCAGTGAACTAAATTTGTGTGCGGGAGGGGTGGGTGCCCCTCAGCCTGGCCTTTACCCTCTCCAATCTGGGACCCCTCGGGGGATGTCCAACTGCCAGTCCCTGGGATGGGGCCTAAACCAGCAGTTAAACATTCCTCTCACAATCCAGAACTGCTAGCTCCTAACTGCTCACCTGCCTGCCTGCCTGATTGCTGCTAACCACTCTGCCTGCTGGCTTTCTTGTCCCCAACTGCCTCCCCTTGCTGGTCTCATCACCCCCAACTGCCCCCCTGGCCTGATTTCCCCTAACTGCCTCTGCCTTGGCTCCACCATGGCTTTGTTGGAAGGATGTCTGGAAGGTCTCCTGTTTAATGAGTGTGTTACCCTTTTAGTATAGACAGAGGCCTGTTGCACAGGTGGGGGCCAGCTGGTCTGCCCTGAAGGGGTTACAGGTCAGGGTGGGAGTCCTCTTGGGGGATGATCCTGTCCTAGGCGAGGAGCCTGGGATGGTTTGCAGGCTGGCTTTGCCCCCAATGGAGGGGGTTCCCACTGGGACTAAGGGGCTGGGGTGTTTATCAGGCCTGCCACACCCCCATGGGGATTGGGGTCCCCACTGGAGGGCATGGCCAGCCCAGGTGAGGGGCTGAGGGCCATTTTCAGGCGGGCCACATCCCTATCAGGGTGTGGGTCCGTGCTGGGGGGCGTGGCTGGCCTGGGCAAGGGGTTGATGGCCTTTTGCAGATTGGCCATGCTCCCATTGATGTGTGGGTTGCTAGGGGGGCATTGCTGGCCTGGGTGAGGGGCTGAGGGCCATTTGGTGGCAGTTTGCAGGCTGGCCAATCCCCTGGATTTGTCTGGAAGGACATCCAGAAGGTCTCCAGAAGGTCTCCCAGTCTAATTAGTATATTACTCTTATTAGTATAGATAATTCTAGGATACAAATCATTTGGTAAAAATGTATCAGTATTCCTAAATACATATTTTATCCAAAGCTAATGTATTTTTCTGTTTTCTTTTTATCATTTCTTTTATTTATTTGCCTGGTTTGTAAATATTTCCATAGCCATCTTTTTTTCAACTTGGTCATGCTTCATTTGGCAGCGCTATCTAAACATTTTATTTGTTCCTAGTTAGCATGAGTAAATTGGCATTAACACCCATCCCACCTCATCTACTATCTTCATGCTCGCACATAAAGAATGTAAGCATTAATTCAAACATATTCATACTGTATTTTCTTGTGAATTATTTTTATTTATAAAAGGGATCATTCATTACTTCTTTGCAAGTTGGCTTTCTTTTCATTAATGCATAACACACTTTCTTCCATCCATCTATCCATTCATCTATTCACGATTGGTCAATTGATTTAATTTTTTAATTGAATGATTTTAAAGTGTTTTATATAACCACTGAATAATAGGTCAGTTAGAAGGACATTTGGATTCTTTCTCTTTCACTGTTAGAAATGCTGTGTTATACATATTTCTTACAGTATTTATGCATATTTTTATTTCTATTGGTTATTTTCTTTAAAGTGAAACTGTTTGATCAAAGAGTATGCACATTCATAATTCTAAAAGATATTGGAAGTTTAAATTCCAACAACAGTAGAGATTCATAAATGAATAATCTATCACTAATGTATGGCATTTCTTAATCTTTAAATCTCCTGGGTAAAAATATATCACGGTATGGTAACTCTGCATTTCCCTTGTTACGGGTCATTTCAGCTTGTTTTCAAATGTTTATTGATTCCTTGCAGATATTTATATTGGATTGTTTCTATTTTTAAAATCAGCTAGTATAAACTTTCTGCATATTAATGTCAACTCTGTATTTCCTACATTTCCCTGTTTCCCCAGGCTATTATTAATGTTTTAGCTTTTGTAATTCATAGCTAAATCTACCTTGCTTATTTAATTATAGCCTGGGTTTCTTGATTAGATATAGCTCTAAATTCTATACTAATGATTTATCATTCTTATTTAGTTTAAAATTTTAATTTACTAGTCTAAAATAATTGTACATGATATGAGGAGGATTTTATTCACTGCTTTTTCTCAGATCTCTAGTACAACCATTATTTGCTAAACACACTATTATTTTCTTAATGCATTGAAATGCCAAGTTTATTTGGTTACTGGTTGTCACTTATATGTAACATTTCTTTTTTGAAATACTTATTAATCTGTTACTATTTTTATTACTGTAGTGATTCCATCCAATTTTTCTTTCAGGTGTTCTATAATTTTTTTGTCTCTACTTTTCCCCACAATTTTTACCATTCTTGGATGTTTAAGTATATAAAAATTATTCTCTTTTTGTCTAGAAGATAATAAAGTGATGTCCACTACTGTGAATTCAATCATTCATGGACTTTTTGTGGAAAGAATTTCTCATTATAACTGCAGTAGCACACACTTTCAACATATGAGACAGATGCTAAAAAGGAAAAAATAAATCCATATACATAAAAGCCTAAGCAACCATTACAACTGTTCAACTGAATGACTGGTTGACCAGTCACTATGATGCATACTGACCACCAGGGGGCGGATGCTCAATGCAGGCGCTGCCCCCTGGTGGTCAGAGCACACCCTCAGCCAACCTCCTGTGGCTGGCCAACTTTCCGCAGTCCCTCCCCCACAGCTGGCTGGTCCCTAATGAGCATTGATCGGGACTAGGCAAGATGAGCCCCAATTGGCCCTGATCACCAACCAGGCCGAAGGACCCTACCCATGCACAAATTCATGCACAGGGCCTCTAGTGTTTGTGTAAGAGGAAAAAGAAAAATAAAGTGTGTCAGGAATAGTGTTAATGTTCTCCATGTATTCTCTTTTATAAACTCACTTTAAAAGAAAGTATTATTTTTACTTTATGAATAAAAAATAGATTTTTTGATACTTTAGTATAAGCTATATAACATAGATGCTTTTATATTATCACACTGTCTTTGTCATTATACTCATATATGTAAGACAAACACATATGAGTGTAATGACATATATACTAAGTGTGTTGCTCAGGAGAATTGTTGACCTTTATTAAATAAATAAATAAAAATCCCTGCTGGTACTTCTCCTGGAATATGCTCCATGGAGCTGCATGTGAGAAAACCACTGGATTGCAAGGCAACTGCAGCAATTCCGAGCATCTCCATTTTGGGACTGTAGGTGTGAATTGTCTTTAAATTGTACCTTTCCCCAGTAATGAATTTCATATATGCCACATGGCTTTACCTACATCCTAAGTTAGACATTTCCTGATAATGGACAGGGAGAAAAGCGTCTGATTTTATTTTTGTCAAATAGTAAGCAAAATAGAAAAAAATGTATTCTTTAGTAAGTCTTAATTGTTCTTGTGATGCCATCACACTGAAGGTCTGAACATAAGTAATCTAACCATTTGATAGATATGCTTTCTTTTTAAAAAAATTTTTTTATTATTAAACTAGGGGCCCAGTGCACAAAAATTTGTACACTCGGGGTGGAGGGAGTCCCTCAGCCCAACCTGTGCCCTCTCACAGTCTGGGACCCCTCAGTGGATGTCCTATGATGGCCCCAGTCTGCCAGGCGCCTTTTGTGTGTGTGTGTGTGT
>PVJC01033974.1:0-19071 GCA_004026665.1 Murina feae
ATATTTATTATCTAAAAAACACACACTCACATACTTACTATCCAAAAGGCAGTTTCACAAATATCATCATATATAATAAAAGGCTAATATGCAAATTGACCAAATGATGAAACGAACAGTCACTATGATGTGCATTGACCACCAGGGGCAGATGCTCAATACAGGAGCTGCCCTCTTATGGTCAGTGCGCTCCCCAGAGGGAGCACTGCTCAGCCAGAAGGCAGGCTCATGGCTGGTAAGCACAGTGGCAGTGGCGGGAGCCCTTAAAGATACCCGACTGCTGGCTTAGGCCTAAGCCATCAGTTGGACATGCCCTGAGGGCTTCTAGACTGTGAAAGGGTAGAGGCCAGTCTGAGGGGCTCCCCTGAGTGCATGAATTTTGTGTACCAGGCCTCTAGTTACTTTTTGTATCCATACCCAAATTTTAAATGTATTTGCTAACTATATTAGTATTATTAAAGCATTCACTTTAGGTGTCTTTTGGATTCTAATGAGACTCACAGAAGTTGCTGGAAGTTCCACACATGTAGAGTCTACAGCCCAGGGCTGAGTGTAAAATGTGCTTAGTGTAAAAGTTCTTAGGGTGAGTTTTTTTAGCCTCCATGTAATTAACCAAAAGTTTTAAATAAAATAACTCCCTAGTTTTACTTATATTATTTTTTTTTGTGGTATAACTTAAGGTGAAGCCAAGAATGATTACTTTACTAGAAATAACATAGTGTTATGTGAAAACAAAATATTTAGTGACATTAAAACATCAGGCACAAAGCCACTTTCTATGACATTTCAGGCTTATTAGGGTTTGAAGAACCATCTGTAAAGATTTCTCCTCATCCCTGGCTAGTATTCAGTCATACAGCTTGAAGGTATTACCCAGAGAGGAAGGATCAACCTTTTCATTAAAAACAAAACAAAACACTTTTTCTCCAGCCACATATGGTCATTCTGTTTGCCAAGAGAAGATGTTATCATAAAGATATATCTCAAAGGGTAAATATTTGAATTGCAAATATTAAAGCAAAGGAAGTATGGATTTTGTATGAAATTTTAAACATTTTGGTGAGAGGCCAAACAAAAGGTGTTCTAGAGTAATTTCTGAGAAAAAAAATAAAGTTTTTATTTTAAAATAAGATCATCTTATGCTTAAAAGTCAAATTTGTGGGTAAAATATTAATTGTTTTAAGACAAGTGTTTTTAACTGCAAAAAATGTGAGTAACATTAATCAATATATTTAGTAGCTAATTCATTTACCTTGGATCATTAGCATTTAGTAGTCAATTTTTAATTTAGTTATTCTAACTTAGACTTTACATTTACTTGAAATGTATATTACTTAAAATTTGGCACATATACATCCTATATAATAAAGAGGTAATATGCAAATTGGCCATCACCCCAAAACACAAGATGGTCACCACATGTGGTCAAAGATGGCCACCACAAGATGGCCAGCAGGGGAGGGTAGTTGTGAGCAATCAGGCCAGCAGGGGAGGACAGTTGGGAGGGACTAGGCCTGCAAGGGAGGGCAGTTGGAGGCGATCAGGCTAGTAGAGGAGGACAGTTTTGGGGGACTCAGGCCTGCAGGGGAGAGCAGTTGGGGGGACCAGGCCAGCAGTGGAGGGCAGTTAGGGGCCACCAGGCTCACAAGGGAGGGCAGTTAGGAGTGACTGGGCCAGCAGGAGCGGGCAGTTGGGGTGACCAGGCCTGTAAGGGAGGACAGTTAGGGGTGACCAGGTCAGCAGGGGAGGGCAGTTAAGGGCAATTGGGCTGACAGGGGAGCAGTTTGGCATCGATCAGCCTGGCAGAGGAGTGGTTAGGGGGTGATCAGGCTGTCAGGCAGAAGCAGTTAGGGGCAATCAGGCAGACAGGCAGGTGAGCGGTTGGAAGCCAGCAGTCCTTGATTATGAAAGGGATGTCCCAGATTGGGACAGTGCAGGCTGGGGTGAGGGATCCTCCCCCCAACCATGTGCATGAGTTTCATGCACCAGGCCTCTAGTTTTTATATAATTTATAATACCATTACAGATTATTGCAATAATACATTAATTCTCTGTGGTGGTCATGAGGGTACTCTGCTCAAATATCACTTCAAGAAAACAAACTGTGAGGAGCACAGTTGGCTGACAGCCTCCAGCTTCTAAACCTTGAGATTCACGACCGAGCTCACACTGAGACCTCACTCCCTTATGAAGCTCCCTGCTACTAAGCACGCTGGGCTCTGAAGCAGGCCATTGCTGCCTGACAAGGGTAATTATTTTTTCCAAAATGTTTTAAAATATCAAATTGCAGGGTTCTATTGTTGACTCAGAGTGGCATTTCAAGATTGACTTTCAGTTTACTGAAAGAGCAGTTAAAAAAAAGAAATGGATAAGTTTAAATATTCTTATTATTGAAAAAATGATGCATCTTAGTTTACTGGGTGGGGTAGAAAACAAAGCTTTTCCTACTTAAGTTTTTTTAAAAAATACTTTTATTTATTTCAAAGAGGAAGGGAGAGAGATATATAGAAACATCAATGCTGAGAGGGGATCATTGATTGGCTGCCTCCTGCATGCCCCCCATTGAGGACTGAGCTTGCAACCCAGGCATGTGCCCTGATGGGAAATGACACAACTACCTCCTGGTTCATAGGCCAATGCTTAACCACTGCACTATGCCAGCCAGGCCCTACCTGGATTTTTTTCAGTTTTTTAAATTTTTATTAGCTACACATTGTCACTAAAGTTTTTTTAATGTAGTTTTCACTTATAATATGTTCAACAATACGATACTATTTCAAAGAAGATATATATATATATATATATATATATATATATATATATATATATTAGAAGTTATATTTTTTAGTATTGAATTTATTCACTATCAAATGAACTATGCTTAATTTTCTTATTAGTAAAGAATAGCTTTGGTGCGCATTATTAGAACATAGTCTTGGTTTATGCCAATGTTGAAATTATATAGAAATGTAAAGGTGAAGTTTGAGTTGTTTCCTCATTAGTAGTCCTCTACTTGTTTGTTTTCTTATAACAACAGCACAAGCTAAATTTATTTATTTTCCTTTTTTTATTGAGTGAGGTATTAAATGTGTCCTGATTGCCCCATTGCCCTCCTTACCACCTTCCCTCCCACTCATTCCCTCACCCCCCCTGTTGTCCATGTCCGTTGATTAGGTTTATATGCATGCATATAAGTCCTTTAGTTGATCTCTCCCTCTTCCCCCACCCTCCCCTACCTACTTGGATTTTTAATAAAGTTTCTCCAACGATACTTTACTTTGGGGATGGTAGTCATCAGGACTTTATTCTGGGGGGTGGTAACCATCAGTTCGCCAATAATTTAAGTTGTTATTCTGAAAACAATTTCCCTTCTTTTGGAGATCAGGCACTTTGCTTTGGTCAATGAGATGTGAGAAGAAGTGGCATGCCACGTCCATGTTCAACTGTCAAAAATCATTCTAGATCTCAGAGACTTTGTCGGCCTCCTTGAGAGCAGCAGAGTGCAGCACCACACCGAGTCTGCATTGTTCCACTCCAAACAAAAAGGCAAACTTTTGCTTGAATGCACTTGAACTTGGACACTGTTGGCTCCTGTAGCTTAGCCAGATCTCTCCTGACTGACACAGGGATCACAGATAAAGTCCAGAGCCATCCTGCCTGCACTAACATTTCTCTAAGACAACTGTCTGTATTTGGATTAGTCCACATGACACTTTCTGTACTGAGAATTTTTACTGCTAATAAATTGTAATGCTGTTTAATAGCATCAACTGATAACAACTAAGAGCATAACTTTACTATGTTACTTAAAGACTTTTTGTCTTCTTCTAAAGAAGATAATGTGTTTAATTCAAGTGCATATGATTTTGGTGCTTGTCTTGAGTGATTGGTATAGAGCCAATACTTAAAGAAGTTAGATAGACTGCTTATTCTATTTTCATAAAAATTACTTAATTGACATCTGTTTAATAATATATAGATCAAGATTGTTATAGACCAGAGATATTCATTTTTTGTTTTAACAATCTGAAAAGTACTGTGCCTTATGCAATTTATGTGTATGCATCTGTGTTCCTTAAATTGATGATTTAAACAAATTGATTTGCTCAGAGATGAACAGACCCAGGAAAATGTCATATCATTCCTAAATTAATACTCATTTTTGTGGGGCCTGTCCAATAAGCATTTTGTAGATTAATGAATGAAAAAATTTATCAAACAAAATAAAGGACTAAAGGGAATGTGCAGAACAAATTATTAGTCACAGTTTAGAATATCTGGAGGGCGGTCAGGGAACCAATCAGTGATAAAGCTTAACTGATCCTGAAATCAGGTGATGCAGTGAGTACAGGGGATAATTCAGAAATCATGAAAGACCTGCATGCTCTCGTCACTCTGGCGGCCATCTTTTATTCCTGAGGCATTAGAATTCTTTCTCCGTCATCACCTCTCTGATGTAGTAAATTACCCCGAGTTAACAGAGAGGAAAGTTCTGATTTCTGAATTGTTTCCTTGCTCTTCTAATTATTTCCATATTGAACTCCATTCTATTTGTATCCAAATCAGTGTCAGACTCTGAAAAAAGGATTCTATTCATTTCAGTGCTATAACCATATACATTATGTGACATTTACTTACAATCCGAAGCAAATTCTCTAAGGCAAAGCATAGAGATCCAAGATAATCAGATTGCTGTGTGGTGATCTTCTTTTCTGTTACTTTTAACCCTGTTTTCTCACTAGTTATATTTCCATCAAACTATATATTTCACAAGTATATTTACAGAGTAGTAAAAATAAAGAATAAACTGCTTAAAGTATTGCTCAGGAAATATGGATCATTTTCCACAATGTTCACTACAATAAGTAGTGTATTCATAGTCATACTAGTAGTACTTGTGTCAGTTGATTTTACTAGATGTTTATATGTGGTACCTTTCAACTGATGAAATCATTATGAGACAGTTTTCCAGATTGGCATGCCATGAGTTTGCTGAATGTTTAGACTGCTCTTCGCAGATTTTATAATCTACATATTAAGTAAGTCCTTAAAAACCTCATGGTGAATAGTAGGGGGAAATGAAGATATGGGATCTGGAAATATATATAAAGACATTGGCAGGCACACTGGAGATTCTTGGAAGAAAAGCACTACATAAATCCACTTCCTTAACTCTTATGTATGCAATTTGTGGTTGGCGTACGTTATATTAAGCATTTTTGTTAAACAAAATAAAAATGAAAACCTGTTTAGAAAGTATTATACTAGTCCTAGAAGCCCAGCGCATGAAACCACGCAGCCCAGCCCACCCTCACGTGCCTCGCCGCGCATGCAGCCTCGTGGTGACCGGTCTTTGGTCCTTACGGTGTCATGACCACTGGGTTTTTATTATATGGATAACTAATCACTTACTAACAGCCTTGAAAAGTTTCAAGCATAGTCTGCTCTTAACACTGGCCAATAGTCATAGAGACTATTTAAATGTATTCTTTTCATGGAAACAAGGTAAGTAGATAAGCTAGTCTTTATAAAAGGAAACAATATGTATTGGAAATAATATGTATTGTATTTGGTGCTATGAGTTGGTGGAGAAAAAAATTTCAGGCCTCGTGCAGTAATATGCAGAGTTTATAAAAATGTATAGCAAATAGTCCACGCATGGAGTATGTCACTGTTTCCAGCATGTAATTAAATCCCATTCCTCAATCATTAGGCAGCTCAGGGCTTTGACTTTCCACTTGCATACAGATAAATGCTCTTTCTTTTCTTCTTTCTTTCAATATTCATACTTATTTTCTTCTCTTTTTGCTTTTTAATTAATTGTTCATGATAAATAAAGTTATTGGGGTGACATTGGTCAATAAATAACCTTAGGTTCCAAGAGAACATTCCTGTGATACATGATCTGTATACTGCATTTTGTGCCCACCACCCACAGCCAAATCATCTTCCATCCCCATATAGTTGGCTTCCTTTACTTTAGTAACCACCATACTGTTGTCTGTGTCTATGAGTTTCAGCTTTATATCCCACATATGAGTGAAATCATATTGTTCTTAGCTTTTTGTTACTGAGTTATTTTGATTAGCATAATATTCTCAATGTCCATCCACGCTGTTGCAAATGGAAATATTTGATGTTACTTATGGCTGAGTAGTAATCCATTGTGTATATTCACATCTTCTTTTATTGAAAGCACTTGGGTTGTTTCCCTGTCTCTGCCACCACAAATAATGCTGCAATGAACATAGGGATGCATGTGTATTTGTGAATGAATGTTTTCAAATTTTTCAGGTAGATACCCGGAAGAGGGATTATTGGGTCATGTGGTAACCCTAAGTCTTCATTTTTTGAGGAGCTGCCATACTGCTCTCCAGGGTGGCTGTACCATTTACATTCCCACCAGCAGTGAATGAGGGTTCTTTTTTCCCTTCAGCCTCTCCAACACTTGTTATTAGTTGTCTTGTTGATATTGGCTGTTGTAACATGTGTAAGGTGGTGCCTCATTGCAGTTTTGATTTGTATTTCCAAATTGCTAGTGAAGTTGAGCATCTTGTCATATATCTGTTGGCCATTGTATGTCTTCTTGGGAAAGGTGTCTGTTCAGGTCCTCTGCTTCTTTTTTTAATTGGATTTAGTTTGTTTGGCATTGAGTTATATGAGTTTTTAAATTATTTTAGATATTAACCCCTTGTCAAAGCTGATGTGTACAAATATATTATGCCATTTGTTAGGCTATCTTTTTGTTTTGTTGGTGGTATCTTTTGCTGTGCAGAAACTTTTCAGCTTGAGATAGGGCCATTTGTTTATTTTTGTCTATACTTCTGTTGCCTTTGTGGTCAAATTCATAACATTTTCTCTTAGACCAAGGTCTATAAATTTAGTACCTATGTCTTTTTCTATGTAAATTATTGTTTTAGATCTTATATTTAGGTCTTTAATATATTTTGAATTAATTTTTGTACCTGGGGACAAACTATAGGTTTTTTTTTAATGTGGCTTTCCAATTTTCCCAACACCATTTATTGAAGGGGCAAATGGTTTCATTGTTTGATATTTATATTTCCATTTTTTTAATCCATAACTTTTGAATTTCCTTTTATCATTGTGATTTAATAGTGAAATTTCTCCTGTGTTCTTTTTTTTAAATATATTTTTATTGATTTTTTACAGAGAGGAAAGGAGAGGGATAGAGAGTTAGAAACATCAATGAGAGAGAAGCATCGATCAGCTGCCTCCTACATACCCCCCACTGGGGAAGTGCCCGCAACCAAGGTACATGCCCTTGACTAGAATCGAACCTGGGACCCTTGAGTCTGCAGGCCGACGCTCTATCCACTGAACCAAACCAGTCAGGGCTCTCCTGTGTTCTTGAAGATTTCAATGCATTGCTAGACATCAGACCAACACATTTAATTGCTTGAACTGACTGTTCTTATTGACTGAGCTATATTTTTGTGTAAAGTGATTACTGTGTGTGAAGGATGGCTCATAAAACTATCAATAACCCATGCAGAGGTGCATTTTAATGACTGCAATTAGGAGGTAAGGGGTGTACAAGGTTGTTCCCAGCATGTTTCAAATCCATTCTGGGTTCTTTTAAATATCTTGTTTCTGTTTGCCTACCGGCTGCCTCCCACCCAGTTTTGAAACATAAAGTGGCTAATTCTTCACAGCTTGTTGTGATGTTCCTCATATAACATTACTCTACTGTCTCTTCTCCTGATCTGTGCTTAGGGAGCACACTTGAGGAATCAAAGTTAACAAAGCACAGCCCCAGTGTGGTTTAGCTGAGAGAGAAGGGCAACTTAAGTGGTCAGTTCAAAAGGGCATTTGAAGCTCCTGGGAAGGTGTCAGAGGAATGAGTCAGTGAGAAAAAAAATGGGAAAATAAAGAATAAAATAACTGGCTTTTAAAATCATCATCATTCAGGTTTTCTCCACTGTGATCACATAGTGTCAACTTCTACTTGGGTGGTCACCTATCCTCATCCCTTACCCCAACAACAGAGTCACTCTAGCTTGGTGAGGTCAGTATGTTTGAAATGTACTTCAAACATGCTTGTCCAGTGTGCTCAGCAGTTACATCCATCGGAAGTGAATCTGAATGTGAGCTGCAGGGTTAGGAGGAGGTCTGGCCCATGATTAGGAAAAGGTAGCAGAACTGCTTTTGTCTCACTTCGGCATCAAAAGTGATGTGTGCCACTCAGATCTGTTTTCAACTCAGTAATCACTGCTGTCAAGTACTGGTCCAGTGAAAACGCTGAAGACCTCAAGAAAGAAAGAGTGTGGCACGAGGAAGCTTTTCCCCTGTGGCTCCACTGCCTGATGGCTAACCTCACCTTTTATAATCCCGACTTCCATGAGGCAGTCTCCGTAAGACAGTTCTAGCTTCTGGGTCCTTGAAACGCTCCTTCCTCCCATTATCCATCAGCTCCAGATGGTGGCAGCTCTCGAGTGTTTGTCAACACTCTGGGTTGCCTCTCCTTTGGCTTCTCACTCTTCCGTCTCACGTACCCCTGTGTTGAATTTTCCTTGTTTGAATTCTCTGGAGTGGTCTCTGTTTTCTTGTGTGGATGCTGATGGATATAAAAGCTCTATTGGGATTCATTAAAGTAAATCAAGTGGAGGCAATAGACCAGTAAATTAGGCCAATCATTATGAATATTTATCTCTGTGTACATAGTCTATTGAGGTTAGAGGACTTCAAATTACATACTGCAGAACATAGTGGCTTAAAATATTGATGTGCTTGAAATTCTGCAGTTTGCTCAGGACTCAACTGGGACAACTCAATTCTGCTCCAATGTGGCACCAGCTGGGTGGCCTGACTAGGGTTACTCTTAGACGTTCCATTTCCTAAATGGCCTCACTTTTAGCTTTAGGCTGGGTACCCAGCTGGGGTTGCTGGTAAGGCCCCCATTTCTGCCCCATATAGTCTTCAAATGGATTATGGTAGTCTTGTCATGGTATGGCCATCTTGGGCTAGTCAAATTCTTATACAATGGCCATCTTCCCCTCAAGCACAAAAGCATAAGCTTCCAGGTCTATCTAATGCCTGGACTCAGCAATCTCGGAATGTGCTCTACATAACCTTCTGTTGTTCAAAGTAACTACTGGGCCAGCCCAGATTCTAGAGGAGGGGAATTTGACTTCATCACTACATGAGGGGTGGCAAGATTACTTTACAAAAGAGCATGTGAAATTGGAGTTATTGTGGCTGCCATCTTTAGAAAAATAATCTCGCATTTATTTGTTCCATTTCACATCATTTTCCCTATAATACAACATTGCACCAAATTCAGCTCAGCCAGAATACAGAAATTCATTTCTCAGTTGTACCAGCTTCCTGCTAAGGAGGCAATGAAATGTCTTTTAAACTTAATATACATCTACTAGAAGCCCAGTGCACGAAATTCGTGCTGGGGGGTGGGTGTCCCTCAGCCCAGCCTGCACCCTCTTCAATCTGGGACCCCTCGAGGGATGTCTGACTGCCCATTCAGGCCCAATCCCACCAGTTGGACATCCCTCTCACAATCCAGGACTACTGGCTTCCAACTGCTTGCCTACCTGCCTGCCTGATTGCCCCTAACCATTTCTGCCTGCCAGCCTGATCACCCCCTAATCACTCCATTACCAGCCTGATCAATGTATAACTGCTCCCCTGCTAGTCCGATCACCACCAACTGCCCTTCCCTGCTGGCCTGATTACCACTAATTGACCTCCCCTGCAGACCTGGTTGCCCCCAAGTGCCCTCCCCTGCAGGCCTGGTCACCCCTAACTGACCTCCTTTGCAGGCTGGTTGCCCCCTGCTGGCCATCTTGTGGTAGCCATCTTGTGTCCACATGGGAGGGCACATCTTCTGTGTTGGAATGGTCAATTTGCATATTACCTTTTTATTATACCAGGGGCTCAGTGCACAAAAATTTGTACACTCGGGCGGGGGGAGGTCCCTCAGCCCAGCCTGTGCCCTCTCGCAGTCTGGGACCCCTTGGGGGATGTCCACCTGCTAGCATGACTGGACAGCCTGGGTGAGGGGCTGTTGGCTGTTTGCAGGCTGGCCAAGCCCCCCAGTGGGAACCCTCACCCGATGGGGGTACCTGGCCAGCCTGAGTGAGGGGCTGAGGGCAATTTTCAGGCTACCCACAGCCCATTCAGGGTTCAGGTACCTACTGAAGTGCCTGTCCAGCCTGGGTGAGGGGTTGAGGGCTGTTTTCAGGCTGCCCACAGCTCCCATTGACCCAATGTCGCAGCAAGGCTGGCTGGAATCATGTTTCTGGGGTTTATTTATCATCTATAATTGAAACTTTGTTACTCTGAGTGGAGGCCTAGTCAGGCACAAAGCCTCCTGTTTTCTTTAGCTTCTATGGCTTCTATAATTGAAACATTGTTTCCTTGAGCAGAGGCCCAGCTGGCCTAGGCAGACAATTTACTCCTGGTGCAACGGAAGCCTCCTGTTTGCTCTAGCTCTATGGCTGCCGGCCACCATCTTGCTAGGTTAATTTGCATACAGTCACTCTGATTGGCTGGTGGATGTGGCTTGGCTGTCGGGCATGGCTTAGGTGTCTTGGGGTGATGGCTAATTTCATATTACTCTTTTATTAGATTAGATAGGATAATATTACTTTCTCCCCTCAGTTGTAGGGTTTTCTCTCTTATCTTACCCTTCTTAATATCTTTTTTTCCTATTACTATTTTTCCTGAGGTCAAGAATACATCTCCTTTCCTGATTTATGTCTCAATTATTTCCCTTATAAACAATAATTTTATTGACTTTTAGAAAGAGAGAAAGGGAAAGGGAGAGAGAAACATTAAAGTGAGAGTGAAACATCTATTGGCTGCCTCCTACATGCCCCCTACTGTGGATCAAACTTGCAACCTGCAAACTGGGCTTAGGTCCTGACAGGAAATTGAACCTGCAACCTTTATGTGCATGGAATGATGCCCAACCAATGAAGCCACACTGGACAGAGTTCAATTATTTCCCTTCTAAATGAGGACTGCTTTTTATACTATACAAGTACATTATGAATACCAAACCAAACATTAACAGTTTGCTTTGGGTGGAAAGGAAGCTATGCGCCAAGGTCTCTATATTATCATGTTCATTATTTAATGACTAGAGGCCTGGTGCACGAAATTTGTGCATGGGGGAGGGGCAGTATCCCTCAGCCCAGCCTGCACCCTCTCACAATCCAGCATTGCTGGCTGCCAACCACTCGCTTGCCTGCCTGCCTGGTTTCCCTTAACCGCTTCTGCCTGCCAGCTTGATCACACCCTAACCACTCCCCTGCCAGCCTGATCAATGTCTAACTGCTGTCCTGAAGGCCCAATTACCTCCAACTTGCTTGCCAGGTTACCCCTAAATGCCCTCCCCTGTGGCCCGATTACCCACAAATGCCCTCCCCTGCTGGCCATTTTGTGGCAGCCATCTTGTGTCCACATCTTGTACAAGGGTGTGATGGTCAATTTGCATATTACCTCTTTATTATATAGGGTGCTAAAAGAGTCCATCAATTACAATAGTCTTGGAAGCACCAGAAAATGTCCTTGGCTCAACCATAATACCAAAGTTATGACCAGCTTTATCACCTGGTCTTCATATGAATTGATAAAAAATATTATAATATCTACTTAAATCCAAACTCCCTTAAATATTTCCCACAAACAATTGTGTTCAGTTCTGTATATCAACCATTATTTGAAAGAAAACTCAGTGAATGTAAAAATGTGTATATTGAGTTAAAATTATAATAACAAACTTAATTGTTTTGGTTCAATTTTTTAGGCCAACATAGAATATATATTTTTTACCATGGGATCTGAAAATTAGAGATTTTATTTAGCTACATGAGAAACAGTGTTGGTAGGGACATTGGACCCAAAAGTCTGGTGGCTGTTTTATCTCCTAAACTGAATGAGAATGCCCAATTGTTATCTTGGAATTCTTCCTTTTTTTCCTGTTATGAGAATTTCACTTTTGGAGTTATTTATTGAAAAAAAAAAAAAAAAAGGCTAAGATAAGACCAAGAACAGTACTCTGTTATAGGTCCTCTACCAATAGCATAAACTCAGGCAAGAAATTTAACCTCTAAAAGTTTAATTTCCCCACTTGTAATCAAGGAGGAAATAATATATATGTATGTTATTTTATTGTTGTGAAAATTAATAAAATAATACAGGGTATCCCACAAAAATGTATACACACTTTAACAGCTGATAGCTCAATTTTGAAAATGAAATATATTTTAATAAACACTGTGTTAATAATTATTCAAAGTGTGTGTGTACATTTTTGGGACATTCTATATGTGTAGAACATTTAATACAACTCTTAGAACATAAAAATGCATAATTGATACCAGCTTTAAGTGGAAAAATTAGTTTTTGTTTAATTGCCATCAAATGTACACTATGTGATATAGGAAAGTTTCTGAATTCTTTCTCTTGCAGAGAATTTTCTAGCTAAATTCCAACTTCAACAAGGCCAATCATATTATATAGTCACTTATTTTCATACTGAACAATTTTAGTGAGTCTATACTATTTAGAAATTTTCTGAATTATAAACTATTGCTGTTTTTAAAGATTTGGGGTTTATCTTTTAGATTAACTAATAGAATATTACTTACCCTTAAAAGTTCTTACCATATAAATATACCAGTTGCACATAGTTAAAAGAGAAAGAGAGAGAGAGAGAGAGAGAGAGAGAGAGAGAGAGAGAGAGAGAGAAAGAGAGAGAGAGAGACTTTTCATGACATTTAAGTCCCTGAACAAAATTTAAACCATGATCTATATTTGACCTCACACAGGATTCTTTTCATGATGGAAATAGTTATGAAGCCCTTTAGGGAAAAAATTGAAGGAACTCTTGAATTCTAGTATCTCTCTCTATATCTACTGTGAGGATGAAAGTGACAAAGTTCCTAATCAAAATTTTCGATCTTGGTTATAGCTTGGGGTTAGAAAATGTGGATAATGACACTAAGCCTTTATTCAAACTCTGCTCTCTCTCATACATTTAGCTTGGCACAAGATTCACTGGAATAAAATTAGATTCAGAGAGTAACTGGACTTCTAGTGATACTTGGGCATAAAGTCTAACGTGATGACACAATGGTACATGATTACACTATTGCAAAACATTCTACAAATGACTTTTTAAGGACAAATTTATTTTGCCTAACGTGTCTTTGTATTCCAGAATAATTTGCTCAAGCTATGTGACCAGGTTGCTATGTTAACAAAGATGTTTAAGGTCATTTAAATATTCTGTACCTAATCCAATGACTGAGGGAGTTCCCGGCCCTCAGTCATCACCCCTGTCCCAACCAGGAATGGAAGGCTCTTGTGGCTAATGACAGTGCCATTCCATTCTGAATGGGGAACATCAATGGGGGTGTCTTTTTGCTATTTGTCATCTGCAGTAGAGAATACAAAATAAACATAGATAGATAGATAGATAGATAGATAGATAGATAGATAGATAGACAGATAGATAGACAGATAACTATTATTACTAGTAGTTTCAGTATTTCCCTCCAGAGCTTCAAATTATCAGCATCAGCATTATGTGGAGGGATTAGAACATCTCCCTCCTGTTCAACTCCATCCTGATTCTAGTAATGGGGAGGTGCCTGACCTTTTAGATTCCTTACTTAGAGGAAAGCTACCCCCAGCTTCTTCCTTTCTAGTGCTTGGGGAGCTCAGATTCTGAGAAACTGACTCCACCTCAATAAATATGCTAAAGAGCTACCATGCATTTAGCATTTATTTATTTTTGATCTTTGGTAACACTCATTGTCTATCTTGCAATAAATGCCTCTGTTAGCAATGAGCTTGACAATAGAAAGTTCATGCTCAATTAGAAATTCAGTATTGAATCTCCACAACTTAAGAAAACCAATAGTGAACATGTAATTTGAACAAAATGTTCCCCCATGTACCCTGGGAGTCTAAAGTGATATCTCTGATCACATGATCACATGTCAGAAGACACACATCTGATGAGGATGCTTCAGCATCCCCTCCCATGTCTGAAGGTGTTTGTAGAAGGTTGTGTCCAAGCACATGAGGGTGACAGGTGCAGCTTAGTGGCTGGGTATAAACAACACTTTTTAGATTATGACTTTTGACACATGATTAGTTTTATAAATTAGTTTGTTTAATGTTGATTCCAAGTTTTATTTTACAAGAACAAAGTTGAAACTATAGTTGTACTTTGTTGGGTCCGATAGTAGAAAAATGTCCCAAAACATTGATGATAACTTAATATTAGTGTTATCAAGGCTTCAAATAGAAAGTCAGATGCTTTTTTTGAGCAGCATTTTTCATCAAAGCTGTGGATACCAATTAAAGTTTGCTAAAATCACTCATCTAGTTGAACACAAAGTAATTCCTGACTGTATGAATCAACCCTTTCAGGCTTCTCCTCCTCAAACTCATCAGTTAATGCTTCAATTTGATAGGGGTTTCTTTAAGAATACTAGTTGTAGAAATGTAAAAATCCTTTCAAATTCTCCATATTTATCTAGTGCAGCTGGAAATATAATGGAAACAGATGTCAGTGGTTTGGTTGTATCCTGATAAGTCTCTGCTTACTTAGAGAATGAAATATTAATCGAATTTCTGTGAAGGTGGGATGAAGACTTCATAAGGAGCTATTTTTAGCTACTTACCATATATATTCCAGATAATTACTTGGGGAATGTTGGTAAAGGACCTTAGGCTATAGAAATAAGAATCAGAAAAATAGCATTTCAAAGGAAAGATATAATACAATCCTTCTGATATTGGTGAGGTTAGTCTATTTTTCTTACTCATTTTTAAGTCATGGTAATATAGAAATCACATACTATACTGCAAAATTTCTCCTTGCACTGATGCCTGAACGATTATTTTTTTCTTTGCAAATCACTCTTTTACACTTCATATGTGCTTTCCAGATCCATGTCTATGGAGTTACATTTATATAAACACATACGTTTATACACACACAGAGAGAGAGATATTTGAACTTTCTGGTACATAGTGGAAACACGGTGTACATTTTTTTCTTGTCATGCATTTATTACTGAAAATATGTCTTAGAATTATTTTCAAGTCAACACATATGGACTTATTATTTTTATTTTTAGCCACGACAGGTCATGCCACAGTATTTATGTTATCACAGAATCTAGTGTTGTGTCAGGGGGTGAGATCTCCATCCGTAGTCCAGACCACCATTGCATAACCCACAGGTCCAGCCCATGAGCTTGTCCTTCCCCCAGGGCCCAGGCCACCATTCTGGAGCCCAGACCTCAAACCCAGTATCCAAGTCCTTTATTGGGGTCCAGACCTCCACAGTAGTCCAGAACAACATTTCATGACCTAGGGGTCTAGTCCCTGACCCAGACCTCCACCCTGGGCCCAGACCACTCTCCAGTCCCCAGAACTTTGTACCAGGACCCAGACCTTCATCCAATGCTCAGTCCTACATCTGAGCCCCAGATCTTCATGTCAGGACCCAGATTTTAAACTCAGTATCCAGTCCATTTTAAAGGGTCAGCCCTCAACAGTAGTTCAGACCACCATTCCATGACCCGAAGGAGAGCCCCCGATCCAGACCCCCAGGTGGGGTCCAGACTGCCCTCTACTGCCCAGCCTTCATACCAGAACCAGATCCCATCTGGGGCTCAGACCTACATCCAGACCTGCATGTCAGTGCCCAGAAGGCCATCATGGCGCCCAGACATTAAACCAAGAATACGGTCCGGTATTGAGGGCCCAGATCTACATACTTATTTCAGACCCCATTCCATAACCCAGAGGTCTAGCCCCTGTCCCAGACCTCAACCAGGGGACCAGAAAGCTCTCCAATGCCCAGACCTCCCTCTGGGACCTGAACTGCCATCCCAGGACTCAGACCTCTATCAGAGGTTCAGACCTACATCCAGATCTTCATGCTCAGAAGTACATTCAGCATCCCAGACCTCAAACCCCATATCCAGTCCTTTATCGGAGTCCAGACCTCCACAGTAGTCCAGAGCACCAATTCATGATCCTGAGGTCCAGCCCTTGACCAAGATCTCCACCTGGGGCCCAGGCCACCCACCAGTGTCCAGACCTCTCTCCCAGGACTCATACCTCCATCAGAGGCTCACACCTCTTTTTCTGTTTATTATTACTCACATTTTCCTTCCTGAAACCTGAGAATTTAATCATCCTTGCTCAACTGCTATCACTATTTCAGCTTCCTCCCTCATTGCTCATACCTCTGCTCTTGAATTCTTTACAACAGCCTTTTTCCTGTATCACTACTCTGCCATACTTCACCTAACACCCACTCACCCCTCCTATCTCAACAAAACATCAATCCCTTGATTTAACCACAGTTTAATTTCTCCATGATCTGATGAAGTTCCATAACACCTCATATTCTTTTCTTTGTAAAGTCTGTGTGATCGTGTGTTTGTCTATCTTTTCTTCTAAAGTAAGGTGACCAGATGTACCGCTTTTGGTGGGACAGTCCCAATTTTTAAGTTTGTCCCGTGTCCTGTGGCATTTCAAAAAAGTCCCGATTACTCTTTATAATATTTTCAGTAATAATAAAAGAAAAAAAAAGAACCCCCCCTCCCCCCCAACAATGGTGTACCGCTTTAAATCTGGTCACCTTATTCTTAAGTGAAATCTATAGTCTGGGTTCTTATGACCATTATCTAGAAACGTCAGATTTTTTGAGTGATGGCAGGAGAGATGGCTAGACATCACCAATTGTCTGGTCCTGTGTCATTGGCTCCCAAATATTAGCACATTTCACAAAACCAGGAGAGTCTGATAAGGCACAGGGTTTGAAGGCTATACTTTCAGAGTTTCCTATTTTAGAGAGTTTCCTGGTTTAGAGAAAAGATCCCAAATTAGTTTTTGAACCAGTTACCAGATGATCTTGGTGCTGCTGCCCTGGGCACCCCACTTGAGAATCATTGCTGTATCTGTCCATTCCACATGGCCTAACCTAAGCATACAGAATCACTAGTAGTGAGTGCCCTCTGGGCCAAGCACAGAACTACATGCCAGGAGACAGGAACTGTATTCCCAGTTTTACAATGTTTTTTTCCTTGTGTCCTGAGCAAATCACTAAGCATTTATAAAAACAACTTCATCTTTTAGAAAACGCTGACTTAACTGCTTTGGGAAATAAAATATGACAATCCATTTTGGACCTTCAAAATTGTATTACTGCTTTATGATATAATATTGATCATAACTCAACTATCTTATTGACCCAACAACATATTAATTATTGATGGAGATTGCCTGCCTGAGATTCTAATTCAGGGAAAAGTGTTGTCATCCTCCTCATGGTAAAGTTGTGTTCATCATCAGGACCGTTCACTGACAGTTCGAAAGTTCTCCCCTGTGTTTCTGTGTGAGTGGCTTGCGCTATAGCTAAACACAAGGAAGAGAATGATGAATGTGATGTGTACTCGGAACTGAATCCTGCTCCTACAGCCTCACTGGATTTGTCCTATTAACCCAGTTCCAGCTCCCAGATGGGGACAGACATCTAAATGTGTTAGCTATTGCGATGACTTTCTCCAGTTTTACCAAGAAAAACTCCCTCAGCTTCTGTGTTGCTACAGGCACATATTGCTGTGCCTGACAGAGAACAGTATTATCATTTGACATACTGCACTGTGGTTTCAAACTGGGTAAACCAAACCACCTGGTTCCATTTGTATCCAACAGTGTTAGCAGGAACAACAGTGCCAGAAAACCACTGGTATAAGAAATGATATAAGAAAATGAAAGAAAGCCCAGTGATTTTTGAGAACAGAAATACATTAACATGTAAAGAAATACACTCACATTGAAGACATCCCATGCTCCATCACTGATGGGATAAAAATCTCTGTGCCTGTGTGGAGGTAAAGCGCAGCCATCCAGTAAAGCACTCCACTCTCTTCCTGAGAAATTTTGAGCTGGCGGACCAGCATAGTTAAGCCAATGAAGAAATGGCCATTTTTAATCTGATATTTTATTGGTGACCTGGGTAGGAGATTCATGCATAATTTGTTTCAGACAAAAGTCTGAATGAGCTTACTCAAGATTTTCTTTAACTTAATATATTTGGAGCCATAGTCCTTTTAGTATTTTTGAGGTTTTGATTTCCTGCACTGGAAATAAAGCACGTGGCAGCCGCTGGGGCCTCGTGTGGCCAGGCAGAGGTGCGCAGCCAGAGATCCATCCTCTCTCATCAGCTCTAACACAAAGATATGTTTCTTATGGCAGGACTTCTACTCGACAGGCTTCTTTTATTATTCCGGTTTAATTTATAGCTTAATTTTCTTCCTTCTAGTTCTTTTATAGCATTGCTAGTCAGTTTTTAGAACTAGTTTTAAAAGCTTATTCTTCTTGAGAAAAAAGTATGAAAACAGTATAAAATATAATAAAGATAATCCTTTATGTTCCACCTCCACATCATTGGAAATGGCTAATGGCAGTTTCTTCTTATTATTATGCTTTTTTTGGTATCCCTTAAAGATACGTAAAAGCGCATATTTTAATCGTTTTCTTGTTTTTCCCTTTTCACTATCTCCCTTATGGAATTGAAGGCATTTACTTCTTATCATTTTCTCTCCTGGGTTATTGAAAATTCTGACAGTATCATTAAAGCCATGTTTGAACTTTCTATTTTTTTAATGTAATTACTTATTTCAGAGTTTTTAACATTCCAGAACTGAATTTGTCACTATTTTTCTGAACCATTTTATTAATCCATATAAATAATTTAAAGCTACTTACTTTTCATATTGCTTCTTCACTCAGAGTTGGTTGAAAGGATCCAAACAAATCATTCACAAGGATGTTACATCTTTTTTAACTGTCAAGGTAGGAAACAAAGGATAAAGTCATCTTCATAACAATAAGAAGAAAAAGTAGATAATTCATATTGGGATGGCACCATAGGTTGTCCAACTATATTTACCATGCTTATATCAATTAACCTACCTGGAAATACAGTTTAAAGAATAATTTTTTACATTACCTTATATTTAGAAATGAAATATATCATTATATTTTAAAGTA
>PVJC01033975.1:0-19072 GCA_004026665.1 Murina feae
AAAAAAATAGTATTTTGAATACTTGTCCCTCAACTCTGAAAAAAACCCTAAAAGAAAATATGATGGGTCTATTTCCCTTTCAAAGTTGGTATCTGGTTATAAACTTTAAAGTCTAGAACATTTTGATCACAGGAAATTTACTGAGGTCACAATATGGTGTATTTTAATCCCTTCTTATTGTCATCAGTCTAATACCTTATACATTGTTGTAATTAAATGTATATATTTTCAGATATACCATTTCTTTATATAGCCAATAAAAGCCTTAATGAGGGTAATAATTCATTGCATCCTTTCACAGAGAAAAAACTATTATTAGACTCTAATCATTTAAATGCCTTACCCAGTGTTGAGTTGCTTCATTATTTAATATTATTTCTAACTAGACAGTGATCATATCTGTGCAATTTGTGATTAAAACCAATAATGGAGTACAAGCCAGAATTCTTTGTGCAGAGAATAGAGAACAAAGAAACTGCAGATTGTTTTCTATTTTACCTGCAAAACTGTCAAATAATGAAAGAAGAAGGTATTATTGAGAAGTTGCTTTAATTTGCATCTCTCTGATGATTAGTGACACTGAGCATCTTTTTATATATGTACTAGAGGCCCAGTGCACAAAAGTTTGTGCACTTGGGGGGACCCTCAGCCCAGACTGTGCCCTCTCACAGTCTGGGACCCCTCAGTGGATGTCCACTCGCTGGCTTAGGCCGGCTCTCTGGGGGATTGGAGCTAAGCTGGCAGTCAGACATCCCTCTGGCAACCTGGGAGCTCTCTGCCAGCAGGGAGCAGGACTAAGCTGCAGTCAGACATCCTTAGCCCTGAGGAGGCAGGAGAGGCTCCCACCACTACCACTGTGCTGGCAGCCCTCAGACTGGCTTGTGGCTGAGCAGAGCTCCCCCTGTGGGAGCAAACTGACCACCAGAGGGCATCTCCTGCATTGAGCGTCTGCCCCCTGGTGGTCAGTGTGTGTCATAGTGACTAGTCATTCCCAGTTGTTCTGCTGTTAGGCTCAATTTGCATATTACCCTTTTATTATATAGGAGGATTGGCAATATGAATGTCCTCCTTGAAGAAGTGTCTGTTTAGATACTTTGCCCATTTTTTAATTCAGTTGTTTATCTTTGTTGTTGAATTGTGTAAGTTCTTTATTTATTTTTATTTTTTTTGCAAAGTAACCCCATATCAGATGTATCATTGACAAATATATTCTCCCATACAGTGGGTTGCCTTTTCATTTTGTTGATGGTTTCTTTTTATTTAATTTTATATTGTTGGAAGTATTACATATGTCCCCTTTTCCCTCTGCTGTTCTCTCCCAGCCTGCCCCTACACCTCAGCCCTGGCCTTCACCACCGCTATTGTCTGTGTCCATTGGTTGTGCTTACATGCATACAAGTTGCTCTCTTACTACCCCAACTCCCCCCTCCGCCCACCCACCCACCCCTGCCTTCCCTATGAGGTTTGACAGTCTATACAACAGACAGGGTTACACACATTATAGTCTTAATAACCTGATTATAATGAGACCTTAAAAATAGACATTATTATTTTCCTCATTTTATAGATTAGATACTTATAATTTCTGGGTTTCTAATAACTTTCCTAAAGTAACATGGTAAGTCAGACAGATATCTTTTGCCTTTTAAGATTGATAATTTATTATTATAATTCTTTATTTTGATTTGGGGAATTGCAATTTATAATTTGAGAGACCACAAGAGTGCATTTCTAAGGAGTTAGAGCTATATATTACATAGTCATTAACATAAATATAATACTTGAAGACATGTTACTAATAAATATTTCTGAAGGAAATAGATACAGATAAACAGATATAGGTATAGATATGGATATCCATAGGGAGAGAGGGAAATGAGAGGGAGAGAGGGCAAGAGAAGAAAGGAGGACAGAGTGATAAAAGTAGACGAAGTTACTTGAAAAGGAAGAAAAGGAAGATAAAATTTAGGGGACGGGATAGGAAGGGAGGCAAAGAGGGGAGGGGGTATGGGGAAGGGTGGGAAGGAGAGGAGAGAAGATGAGAACCAGTGTGGAATTTCCACTTGTGGGAAGTTAGGGAAATCACACAGTGAAGAAAACAGGAAAGGTTTAGAAACAGGAAACCTCAGTACCATGAAAGCCAAGAGAGGAGTCCCATTCCTCAATAAAACAGGCATACTTTTTAATTGCTGCACTTATTTTCTAATATGGTTTTATTCTTAAATATTTCTTACCAATTCTTCTAATTCTCTTGCATAATTTAAACATTCAAATTTTCTATCATTTTGCCTTTTACCTCCTCCTGCTACTCTTCTGTTCCTGAACCTTCCCAGCTTCCCTGAAGGTCAAAGGCTAAACTCCAAACAGAGCACCTTATACTTGAGGGCTGTCAAAACCTGCACCACACTGTTCTCTATCCATAGATCCTCTACTGTCCATCACTATAATTGACCGAATAGAACATTTTTACATATTTCTAAAATCTTAGCAAGTTTTAACATTTTCAAAAAAATCTTTTAAGAATATTCTTAGTTTTGACAATTTTTAATTAAAAAATGAAGATATGTCATTCTTAAAAATTTAGTAAGTGTTCCATTTTATAAAAATTTACAGGTCAATTAATCCAGATAAAGGTAAGATCACATTATGTCTCCCTTATCATTTTAGAGATACAGCAGAATTTTGATGGAATATTCAATAACTAATGAACATTGAAGTTTTGCCTATTATTCTGGATATTTCAGTAATACTGGGAAACAACAAGCTATGGTTCCATTTCTTGTGCTTTAAATTCTTATGCACATGTTATCAGATCACAGGGCCTTGATGCAATAACAAATCTATAGCTCCTCACACTCTGCCTAGGAAATGTTCTTCCAACAGCTGCAAAGTCAGGCAGCGAGCATTTAGCAACGCCGCTGAAAATTGGCAGCATAAAGCAATGTAACAGAAACATGGTCTCTCTGACCCTGACCCTGGGGCAACTCGTTCTCTTTCCCTGAATAGAGAAAAATGGAAAGGGAGAACAGCTGAGGGCTTCTAACAGCTGTAGGACAACTTGGGTTGGTACTGAGCCACCCTTCAGCCATACATTTCCCTTCAAATTTAGCTACATGAATTGAAAACTGAGCATATGAACAAAGAATTGCAGATAATCTATACTGAGCCCCAGTGAAATCTGCCTATTGCCAGGTGTTCTAATGAAAATGTTTCTGCAAAAGTCCTTAGGTAATGTGATGAATACTACTTAATTTTAAAAAAATGTTCTTTCATGAGAACATGTTGATGTCTAGAAAAGTATTATAGACTGAAGTTCAGCTGTTCAGAATAGCTTGTTTCCATGCTAAAAATAAGGTATCGGTAAAAATGAAATCTCCCTGAGGAATAGAAGCAGTTGGAGCACCTCGGGTGTTCATTGGTTTCAGAATACAGAGGGAAAATTCTCCTGGGGGTCTCTACATTGATGCAAAGTCCTGGAAATAGTGCAAGCAAAAAAGAGTAAGGAGATGGAAATGTGATGCTTCCTTTGTACTGGCTGACGGTAAAAGTTCAGACAGCATCCTGTAACAAACCCGAGACTCTCACATTCTGTGTCAAACATTACACCCCGATGTCAGGGGCTAAGAGAAAATACAGATTTGGTCCTCACTATTTTCAATCCTATTAAAGAAGTCAGTTTCTTTATTTAAATATTCAAATAAAGAATATTTGAATATTTTTAATCATGTACTGCTTGATGATGGGGCTCTGTTCTGAGAAATGCGTCATTAGGCAGTTTCATTGTGTGAACATCATAAAGTGTATTTACACAAACCTAGATGGTACAGCCCATTACACACCTAGGCCATATGGCATAGCCTATCGCTTCTTGACTTCAAACCTGTACAGCATGTTATTGTACAAAAACCACATGAGATTAAATTTAGCACAAGAAAACTGATGCCATCAATACACCAGGTAAACATGATATGTTCAATACTGCTGCCAGCACAACTCTGTATGCTATTTTATAACACACTTTTTTATACATGGAAAGAGTAAACTCTAAAATAATGACACAAAGTATCTAATCTAATAAAAGCATAATATTAAAATTAATCATCTCTTCGGGATGCCTAAACCACGCCCAGCAGACACTCAGAATGACTGTATGCAAATTAACCCAGCCAAGATGGAGGCCAACACTCACGGAGCTGAGTAAACAGGCAGTTTCCTTTGCAGCAGGAGTAAAACTGTTTGCCGGCCACCTGGGTGTCTCCCAGCTCCAGGCAACAACATATTTGCAACACTGTCTCAATTACAGAACCCTCGGAGCTGAGAAAAACAGCAGGCCGACCCGACTACTAAGGGCAACATTGTCTCAATTATAGAGGCCACAGAGCTGAAGCAGACATGAGGCTTCCTTACCTGCCTAGGCCTCAGCATAAAGGAACACTGTATCAATTATAGAAGATAAAAAAAACCCCAGAAAACTGCTTACAGTCAGCCTTGCTGGGACATTGGGTCAATGGGAACTGTAGGCAGCCTGAAAGCCTGAAAATGCCTCTCAGCCTGTCGCCCACGCTGGCCACACCCCAATGGGGTGAAGGACCCCACTGGGGGGCTTGGCAAGCCTGAAAATAGCCATAAGCCCCTCACCCAGGCTGGCCAGGTACCCCAGTAGGGACCTAAAACTTGAAGTGACTGTGGGCAGCCTAAAAGTCTGAAAATGGCCCTCAGGCCTGCACCCAGGCTGTCCACACCCCAATGTGGTGGAGGACCCCACTGGGGGGCTTGGCCAGCCTGAAAACAGCCATTAGCCCCTCACCCAGGCTGGCCAGGTACCCCATTAGAGACCCGAACCCTGAAGGGGCTGTGGGCAGCCTGAAAACACCCCTCAGCTCCTCACCCAGGCTGGCCAGGTACTCCAGTAGGGACCCAAAACCTGAAGGGACTGTGGCCAGCCTGAAAGCCTGAAAATGGCCCTTAGACCTGCACGTAGGCTGGCCACACCCCAATGGGGTGAGGGACCCTACTAGGGGTCTTGGCCAGCCTGCAAACAGCCATCAGCCCCTCACCCAGGCAGGCCAGGTACCCCAGTAGGGACCCGAACCCTGAAGGGGCTGTGGGCAGCCTGAAATCGGCCCTCAGCCCCTCACCCAGGCTGGCCACACCCCCATGGGGTCAGGGTTCCCACTGGAGGGCTTGGCCAGCCTGCAAACAGCCATCAGCCCCTCACCCAGGCTGATCAGGCACCCCAGCTGGTGGACATCCCCAGAGGGGTCCCAGACTGTGAGAGGGCACAGGTCGGGCTGAGGGACCTCCCGAGGCCCCTAATCCTATATAATATAAGAAAAGCATGCAAATTAACCATGTCTCCACTATGCTCAAGCCATGCACACAAGCCATGCTCACAAGCCAATCAGAGTGACTATGCAAATTAACCTGACAAAAATGGCAGTTAATTTGCATATGCAGGTGTCAAGTACCCCAGGAGGTGACCACAGCTGCGGCTGCAGGCTCCCGGGACCATTGCTGGCCAAGAAGGTGAGGCCTGCCATGCCAAGCCATACCTGCTGTCTCTCAGGATCTTTGCTGCCCTAGGAAGTGAGGCCAGGTTCACCTAGCCATACCCATGGGCTCCTGGGCCCTTGCTGACAGAGAGTAGAGTGGGAGAGGAATGGGTGGAGAACAGGAGGTTTGGAGGACTTGGCAGAGCAGGAGACCATTGGACATAGAGCAGAGCGAGAGGGTGGTTTGGAGGGCATGGCTCCCTCTGTCACCTTAGCTTCCTCATCACAGCTGTGGAAACTGACTTCAGTGTGGAGGAAGTCCCACCCCCACAGAATCAGCCAGAATCTGCCTTTGGTCAGACAGCTCTCAACGGCCTGACAGCCAGGACTCTCATTCACCTGCATCTCAGACCATGACAGTAGAGAGGTGGGACTATGTCTAAAGAACAACTGTTGATATAGTATCTCTGCAGCTGAAAAATGCTGGTGTTATCAACAGAAAATGCTGCAGAGCAATGTGCATCTAATCTTGCAAGAAGGTGACGCCTGTGACAAAATGTATCTGAACACCAGCTACTGGAAAAATGTTGCTGTGATGCCAGAAAACACTGGCATTATTGATAGAAAATGTCTAAAGATCAATGTGCCTATGAAGTTGAAAGAAGGTGGTGGTGATGACAGAATATGTCTAGAGAACAGTCATCAACAAGTACTACCAATACTGGTAGGAACTGCCTTCTCAGCGAAAATAGAGTTCATGAGGATGCAATTCTCAAACACAGTTATGGTGGAATGACTGCTCCATGTGAATTTTGCCTATCACTAAATTTCTCGGATGAAAAACCATCTGATGGGAAATTTACTTGATGTTATAGCAAAGGGAAAGTCTGTCCAAATAATATACATTTTCCAGATTACCCAGTATATTTAAAAAGATTAATGACAAACAAAGATTCTGACAGTAAAAATTTCATGGAAAATATTCGTTCCATAAATAGTTCTTTTGCTTTTGCTTCCATGGGTGCAAATATTGCATCGCCATCAGGATATGCGCCATACTGTTTTAGAATACATGGACAAGTTTACCACCATACTGGAACTTTACATCCTTCAGATGGTGTTTCTCAGAAGTTTGCTCAACTCTATATTTTGGATACAGCTGAAGCTACAAGTAAAAGATTAGCAATGCCAGAAAACCAGGGCTGCTCAGAAAGACTCATGATCAACATCAACAACCTAATGCATGAAATAAATGAATTAACAAAATTATACAAGATGCTACATGAGGTAGAAAAGGAAGCCCAATCTGAAGCAGCAGGAAAAGGTATTGCTCCCACAGAAGTAACAATGGTGATTAAATATGACTGTAATAGTAATTGGGGTAGATATAATTCTCCCTGTGTAACAGAGGTTGCTGTCATATTCAGAAATGAAGATGGAGAACCTCCTTTTGAAAGGGACTTGCTCATTCATTGTAAACCAGATCCCAATAATCCAAATGCCACTAAAATGAAACAAGTCAATATTCTTTTTCCTACATCAGATGCAATGACATATCCTATTCTTTTTCCACATGGTGAACAAGGCTGGGGAACAGATATTGCATTAAGACTCAGAGACAACAGTGTAATCAACAACAATACTAGATAAAATGTAAGGACATGATTCACACAAACACTGTATTATGGATTTCATCTCTCTGTGCAGGACACGTTTAATCCTATTTTAAATGCAGGAAAATTAACTCAACAGTTTATCGTGGATTCATATTAAAAAATGGAGACCAATCAAATACATTTCATTAAAGCAAACCAATCTAAGTTGTGAGTTGAAAAATATAGTGGTTTGATGGATTATCTCAAAGCTAGATCTGAAAATAACAATGTGCCGATTGGTACAATGATAATACTTCCACCATCTTCTGAGGATAGTCCCAGAAATATGCAGCAGTGGTGTCAGGATGCTATGGCAATTGTGACAAAGGATGGTAAGCCTGATTCATTCATAACCATGATATGCAACCCCAAATGGGCAGATATTGCAATAATTTACAATGCTGGCGAAAAGTTGAAAACAGACCTGACTTGGTAGCCAGAATTTTTAATATTAAGCTGAATGCTCTTTTAAATGATATCTGTAAATTCCATTTATTTGGCAAAGTAATAGCTAAAATTCATATCATTGAATTTCAGAAACACAGACAGCCTCATGCTCACATATTATTGATATTAGATAGTGAGTCCAAATTGCATTCCTCTAATGCCCTTTTAATGTGCATGAATTTCGTGCACTGGGCTACTATTTACATTTTATTAGTCACTTCTTTCAAAGTTATATTTATTTTTCTCAGCCTAATAAACTTTGCCAATGATGATAAGTATATATACATATACATAAAAGTTAATGTTACATAAATTAAATTGCTTAACATGAAATATACATGTATGTATAAATTTAAAAAAATCTTGTATAAAAAACTTTCAGCAGGTTGTTGAATAAGTCACAGGGAACCTTAAATACATACTGCTAGTGAAAGAAGCCAATCTGAAAAGGCTACATACAATATGATTCTAACAAAACATTTTGGAAAAGACAAAACTATGAGGACAGTAAAAAAATCATTGGTTGTTAAGGGTTGAGAATGGTGCTGTGAGCTATGAATAGACAGAGCAGAGAGGATTTTTAGGAGAGTGACATATTCTGAATGATACCACAGTAATAATGTCATTGCACATTTGTCCATACTCATAAAGTGTACAATATCAAGAATGAACTCTAACAGAAAGTATGGTCTTAGGGGGACTATGAATTGTCTATGTAAGTCCATCTGTTGTAATCAATGTGCCACTCTGGCAGGAACTGCAGATCATGTGGGAGATTACACATGGGTCAGGGCAGCAGGTGGGTGGAAAGCTCTGTACGTTTTTCTCAATTTTGCTCTGAACCCAAAACTTCTGTAAAAAATAAATTCTAAGAAATAGAAGCTGTGCAAGGCTCAAAACACATCTTACTAAAAAGTTACTGTGATTCTTCAAGAATAAAATAAATGTATTATCTATTTGTGCATATTATTATATTTTCAATCCTCAGTTGAGGATATGGTCATTGATTTTTAGACAGAGAGGAAGAAAGAAAGAGAAACATGGATGTGAGAGAGAAATATTTATCTGTTGCCTCCCATACCAGGAATAAAACCAGCAACCTTTTGGTGTACAGGACAACACTCCAAGCAACTGAGCCTCTCTGCCAGGGCTTGTATTAGTTTTTAAAAGATTATAAATTTTTTATACTATAAATATTAAGTTTTAGGACATATTTATTAAAAGGACCTCTCAGAGGTAGGGGATCTTTAAAATTTATTGTGTTTGGCTTTTTTTTTTAAATTAAAATGCTATAAAAAACTATTGTGCAGAATAAACACCCTGAAATGAGACCATATCTGACAGCCCTTCCCTATTAAAACATCATTGACAACTCATAATTCTATATTCACAAATTACTCTGTAATGTTTATATACATAATCAAAGTCTATCTGACTCTTACCTCACTCTAGTACCTGACCCAAAAATCTTTAACACAACCGGCCCTCCCATTCATTGGTGCTACCATCTTTCACTCTCCTCATCCTAATCACACTTTCTCCTACTTTGTTTTTGAGAGGACCACATCCTTGGTTATAAAAACTCTTCACCTACACTCCTGCTGCTAAGTGTGGCTGTAAAAGAACAATTGCTGAGTAATTTCACAATATATAGTAATTGATCAGAATCTCCAGTAGGGTCTTAAGATTGCCCAGAAATTATAGTATCTCATTTTTTTAGTGATACCATCTCCTTTCATCTTAAACCTAAACACATTTTCCACAAATGAATTTTTAACTGATTATTTGTTTTCTGTTTTAGAGAAAGAGAGGGAGGTATAGAGGGAGGGAGAGGGAGAGAACACATAGATTTCTATTCTCTGGCCAGCTCTGAAACCATATACCCTACTGTCCTGCTCATTTCATTAGATGAAAAATATATGCTCTTAATACATATGTAACTTACATAGTTAAAATTATATATTCATATATACTCTAGTTAGTGCATAATTATATATAGTATATACTATACACAAAGCATATTATATATGGTATGCATGTTGTGATATAGGTATAATACCATATATATTTACATAATTAGTATAAAGTATAGAATGACAATAAATGGAGGAAGGTGTTTTTGGTTTTGTTGGAATAGACATATTATAGAATAAATGCTAGGGAGCCTTAACAGTTCAAATTAACTGCTGTAGGTTAGTAATTAAATTCAAACAACTAAAGATACATGTTTAGCAAGGAAACAAATTGTTTGTAAGATAAAACACCCAATATATCAGACTGGAGCCTAAACCGGAGTTTCTGCAGGATGCATGTTCTTTCCACTGGTTCATGAGGGAAACCTAGAGGTCCAATGGAAGAACATGGCTGCAGTGTTTGTGAATGCACAATATTTAGCTTACCTCAACCTTTAAAGACACATAGGATGGAAGCAAAATTACTTAGGAAAGTTTGGATTTGGGAGTAACATATTTCAAAACATGAGATTGTGACACAGATTTGTGGCATGTTAGGTAGAGCTTTCTTTTTTTAAATCCTGCCTTATTTTTTTGTAACCTTTTTACTAGTTCATCTCACTATTTCTACCCCATGACTAGATATATGATAATCCACTTGATGTGAATAATGTCCATAATAAAAAAATGCGACACAATTTAAGAAATACATATAATAAAAAAATAACTGCAGAAGGCAAGTGTGTGGTGGATGATATCTTTGCTTCAGTATTATAAATGTGTTCATATTACAGGGGGAAAAACTTAGATATATATTCTATATATTTATACTTTCCTAAAAAATGTCCTCAAGGTGTATATGTATATATGCGTGTGTGTGCGTGTGTGTTTGTGTGTGTGTGTGTATATATATATATATATATATAATCTGTTACTTTTATCAGTCTTACATACAAAAATAACATTAACTTCTTTAATAACATATCTAATCTAATAAAAGAGTAATATGCAAATTATCCATCACTCCGAGACACCTAAGCCATGCTCATCAGCCAAGTCATGCCCGCCAGCCAATCAGAGCGGCTGTATGCAAATTAACCCAGCCAAGATGGCGGCTGGCAGCCACTGAGCTAGAGCAAACAGGAGGCTTCTGTTGCACCAGCGATGGAGGAAACTACCTGCCTGGGCCAGCCGGGCCTCTGCTCAAGGCAACAATGTTTCAATTATAGAAGCCACAGAGCTGAAGCAAACAGGAGGCTTCGTTGACTGACTAGGCCTCCGCTCAAGGCAACAAAGTTTCAATTATAGAAGATAAATAAACCCCGGAAACCTGATTCCAGCCAGCCTCGCTGGGACGTTGGGTCAGTGGGAGCTGTGGGAAGCCTGCAAACAGCCATCAGCCCCTCACTCAGGCTGGCCAGGCATGCCAGCAGGTGGACATCCCCTGAGGGATCCCAGACTGTGAGAGGGCACAGGCCGGGCTGAGGGAAACCCCTCGAGTGCACAAATTTTTGTGCACCGGGCTCCTAGTTTAAATATGAAGGACAATGACATATTTTACGGATAAGCTGTTGAGGGTGTAACATTTTAAAATGCAGAATGGAAACCACTATGAGAAGATGACCCACTTTCCCAAATGGCCCAGTGTACGGAATCCAAAAGCTATTCAGAACAACATGGGTAAAATATTGTGTTGAAGATTTTATTGCACAATTTTCAGTTTAAAAGAATGGCCAAATATCTGGCTTCATATATTAGCCAATTCAACTACGAAAACCAGTGATTAGGCTAAACACAGAGATTAATGAGGGTGTGGCTAATGGAAGTGAGTGAGCAGCAGTATTAGCAGTCATCTGAAAGAAAATATCACATGCTTTCTTCTATTTTTTTTTTTCAGATTAGGTGTTATGACAATCACTGTAAGTGCAGAAAAGCAGAACATATTTCATATGGGCTGTGTTACTATTAGTCATTCACAATTAACACGCCGCATCGTGCACTGTAATTACGCCTGACTTTGAATAACTTTCTTTAATTTACTTCTACTATGACCTTCACTGCAGTTAATCATACCTGTCTGCCACTTTCCTTAGCTAGCTCCTCTCATCCTTCAACTTGCAATTTCCCTCTTTGGTGTATTTTTCACATCCTTTTCACTTAATTCAAGCTTTTAATGAAATGATAATTTTAAGTTTTATTTTTGTTTGTTATTTTCTTTAGAGTATGTAAAGGGGGGGGTCTAGATAATTGTCCAGTTCCTTCCTTCCAGCTCACTGCCCAGTCTGAATGTGATAAAACAAGGAGGCAACCAGAGAAGGGAGCGAGTGGGCAGTAAATAGTAAAGGGTAAAGGGGCCAACTACATGGTGACAGAAGATGATCTGACTTTGGGCGATGAGCACACAATGCAATATTCAGATGTCGTGTTATAGAATCATGCACTTAAAACCTATATGCACTTACTAACCAATGTCACCCCAAAATTAAAATAAAATAATGTCTAATAGCCATTGTGAAAGAAAAAAACAACAACTTTGTACTTTCAAACATGTCTACACTTTTTTTTCTGCATTCATATTTCTATGCTTGGAAAAGCAAGTCACCCTTCCAGAGACATGAATTATATGATATTTCCATATTTTTCATAGGATTGAGTATCTGTGAAGACTCAGAGAATTACTAAATAGCCCAGCCGCAGCATGACACTTGGTGGAAATTGTCTCTGTACATAAAAGGAAAACTGCAAGAAAACAAAAATGCTCAACAGTGTTACTATGGAGAGATGGCGGCACACATGCCTTCATCTAGTCATAGAGCTGTTAGGGTTAGTGGGGATGGCGTCCAGCTCTTGAGTAAAGATGGAATTCTGTCTCTGCCATCCCCCAGATTTCATATTTTGAGCAAATAATGTAACTGAAAGCACAGTTTCATCTTTAAAATAGAACAATGTGTGATACCAATAAGCGCTCAATAATTTATATATTGTGGCTGTCATGGCTTGCTTGGCTGTCATTATCACTGTTGCCATGGTCATCATAATCATTGCCATGCTGAAGAACGTTTCACATACCTGGCTCATCATTTAATAAACAACGAAGGATCACTAAATCTATATAACTAACATACTGGAAAACACAACCTCTTCATTTACAGTTCGCTTCAGTGAGTTATGTGTATACTTTAAACTAATCCAGTTATCTAATATAATAATAGAGGAATATGCAAATTAGATGGGACGTGGTAACGTCATGACCGATTTCAAGCGGCGGAGAGCTACAGGAGGGCAGGGCAGTGGGTGAAAAGCTACAGGAATGTGGGGCAGTGAGCTACGAGCTGCAGAGAGGAGCCAGTGACGGTGGGCGTGGCGGCCAGCGGAGGCAAGCAGGGCTATTAGTGGTATAATAAGAGAAATACTCATTTTTTACCATTTAATAGATTTCTAAGCAATCCAGGGCAGTTGTCACTTCACCAGGCAACTCTGTCTTCTTCTCTCATTATTCTTAAGATGCAGCTTTTTTTCTCATGATAGCAACATGGTTACTGTCCCTCCTGGCATCAAATATATGACCATAGTGAAAGGACAGAGAAGAACAAAGGAACAGACACAAAGAACATATTTCATGAGCCAACATAGCCTGTCCTGCCATCAGGTTGGGTAAGAGATTCACCAGGACTCAGAAAAGCGAGGTCACATGACTGACTAATCCTAACTGGGATGGAGTCTTAGAGGCTGGCAATAAGGCTGAAGTCTCTATTAACAGAATAAAACAAAAAAAATGGCTTTTGTGAGCTAATCCACCCAGTCTGCAGTCACAGAGGAAGAGAATAAGAGAAATGTCACCTAGAATAGAAATGTTATTCCATGGGTCCTCTCAATATCAGAACAGAATTCCTGCAGCTTGAAAAAAAAAGTGGCCAAACAAGTCACCTGAAGGGCTTTGCTGCGGCCTAAACTGTGCTAACACGGCTCATTTATCCTCAGGAAGGGAAGAAGCAAAGACCTCTCCCGCACATCCCCACGAAGAACACCTAGAAAGTCTGCATTCAGGCCACCAAGTAAAACTATGGCTTGTCCCCAGATCACACACAATCCCATTATGATGATGACCTGTACTCTTCAGGCCTGGTGAACAGGAGGCAGAATGGAAGGCTTAGAAGGTACAGCCCACACTTCAGGGATTCCGATCATATCGCCTTCACAACTTGGAGACAAGATTGGATTAGTCTACATTTACCTCCATATGCTGGTGATTTGATATTGATTACCAGCAACTGCTTGAGACTTGAGTGCACACACAGAGGGAAAAATGAGAGTGAGGAATTAAGGAAAGCCAGATGATCATGAAGTAAACAAGAAGCAGGCATGGGTGAATTCCTAGGAAAAGTTTTTTTTAGTCAAAAAAAAAGATCTTCAAGAATATATAACTGTGATGGTCTCTGTTTCCTCCGGGAATTTTTGTTTTTCAATGTGATATATCTTTTTTTAAATGTTTTTGTTGGTTTAAGAAAGAAAAAGAGAGAGGGAGAGAGAGACAGAAACATTGATGAGAGAGAGTCATCTATTGGCTGCCTATGGGGATTGAGCCTGCAAACTCCGGATTTCCTGAGAGGAAATCAAACCACTAATGGTAGATGCTCAACCACCGACCAACACCTGTAAGGTGAATGTGATATATCTTAATGCTACATACCTCCTGTTACTATGAGTGAAACTAGACTGACATAAAATCCCATATAAAAATGGAGTAAAAGATAAGAAGGTAGATACTATTATGACTACAATTAAGCTCCAGATATGGACCATGAGAGCTCTCTGTCATGGAGTCTCCTTCCATTATTCAAGAAACAGAATAGCTATATCAACACAAGGCTTTTTAGTATGCCCTTTTTTAAAAATTTAGATTCTTTATTAGTGAAAGTATTACATCTGTCTCCTTTTTTCCCCATTTCCCTCTTCCTGGCCACTCCTCCCTTCCCACCAGCACACGTGCCCGGCCCCTACTGTGTGTGTGCTTTGGCTATGCTTATATGCATGCATACAAGTCCTTTGGTGATCTATTACCACCCCCACCCCTGTCACCCATTTTTCATGCATTTCCTCAGAGGCTGAAAGGTCTATTTGATGCTTCTATGTCTCTGGACCTATTTTTGTTCATCAGTTCATTGTTTTTCATTATATTCCACAAATTAGTGAGATCATATGATACTTATCTTTCTCTGACTGGCTTATTTCACTTACTATAATGCCCTCCAGGTCCATCCATGCTGTTGAAAATGTAAAGAGTTCTTTTTTATAGCAGCATAGTATTCCATTGTGTAGAGGTACCACTGTTTTTTAAACCATTCATCTGATGATGGGCACTTAGGCTGGTTCCAAATCTTAGCTATGGTAAATGGTGCTGCTATGAACATAGGGGTGCATATATCCTTTCTGAATGGTGTTTCTGGTTTCTTAGGATATATCCTTAGACGTGGGATCACTGGGTCAAATGGGAGCTCCATATTTATTTTTTTGAGGAAATGCCATCCTGTTCTCCATAGTGGCTACACCAGTCTCATTTCCACCAGCAGTCTTCCCTGTGGTGCCCTTTTATCTCTCTGATCTTCATTACTCCCACCATGCCCTAAGCCCTGGCAACTGCTGATCTGCTCTCCATAACTGAAATTTTGTAATTGGACTTTTTGTCCTTCAGATTAATCCAAGTCGTTGGATGTATCAGCAAGTTAGTCCATTTTATTGTTTGGTAGTTAGTCCATGATAAGTATGTGCCAGTTCACCATTTATTCATTAAATGACATCTGCAATGTTTCCAGTGTAGGATATTATAATCATAGCTGCGCTGCACATTTGTATTCAGGTTTTTGTATGAATATAAATTTCATTTTTCTGAGATAAATGGCAGTAATACTACTTTATTATTCTTTTAATAGCCATAGGACATGAATGATAATCCCAGTTTCATTCCTAATATTAATAATTTGTGTCTTCTCTATTTTTATTTTTGCCAGACCTCCTAGAGACTTATAAATTTTATTGATTTTTTTTTTCAGGAACCAGATTTCTATTTCATGTTCTCTATTGTTTTCATATGTTGAATTTCACTGATTCCTGCTGTGGTCTTTATTATTTCTTCCTTGTGCTTAGTTTGGAGTTATTATGTTCTTCTCTTCTAAAGTAATTAAGAGAGTGCTTAAATTATTGATTTGAGCATTTTCCTCATTTCTTACGTAAGAATTTAATGCTATGAATTTTCCTATAAACACTGCTTTAATTACCTCCTGTTTATTTTGATATGTAAAATTTTCAATTTCTTATACATGTTCGAGTATAAAATTTAGTTTCAGACTTCTTAGAACTATGAATAATTTAGAAATATATTGGTTTAATTTTCTCCTACTTGGGATTTTTCCCCACTGTAGGCTTTCTGTTACTCACTTCACTTTATTCCATTGTGTTAGACAATATCCACTATGTGATTTCATTTCTTTCAAACATTTTAAAAATGTATTTTTATTAATTTCAGAGAAGAAACAAGAGGGAAAGAGCTATAGAAACATCAATGATGAGAGAAAATCATTGATTAGCTGTCTCCTTCACAGCCCCTAATGGGGATCCAGTCCACAACCCATGCATGTGCCCTGATCTGGAATCGAAGTGTGATCTCCTAGTTCATAGGTCTATTCTCAACCACTGAGCAACACTGGTCTATTACTTTCTTGTTTAACACTCTTCAATAATTTGCAATTTATATTGTGGTTGAGGCCAAATCCTTCATATGACTTTGATCATCCTGTATTATCAACTAGTGTCTGCCTTTTTAATGCTGTAAGTGTAATACACTCTTTCCCCCTCTCTTTAAGTCTTTATGTTCTAAATGTATTATCTTTATTCATGATTTATGTTATATTTTTATACATCTTTTCCTTATGATTTTGTTACTTCTAAGGACTCTTCTGCCAAACTTTGGACTTCTTCTTTTCTCTTATAACTATACCCATCTCTTAGCTTTTCATCCTTCAACACTCAGTTCATATTTCCTAAAAATACCTCCTTGACTCTTGATTCATCTCATACTATTTTATTTTCTATTTTAATCAAAATGTGCTTTTTAAATATCAGCACTGTATAATTTTTAATTCACTTGTTTTTCCCATTTGTATAATTTTCCCATTTTAATTCATTTGTTTCCTCCCATTACAATATGAACCCATGAAAGCATGTTTCTTTTCTGTCAGTCCTAAACACTTTCTGAATACAAACTGCTCTTCATCTTTCTCCCTCAGTTATTTCTACTGTTTTGTGCTTGATAGCAATGGGATTTGAAATATTCTATGTGCAAAATTTCCACTGCTTTGAAGTTACATACACATTATTTCTAAACTACTTCAAAATAGCCTAGTCAATGTGACTCAGTGATTGAGCATGGACCTATGAACCAAGAGGTCTGCAATTCGATTCCTGGTCAGAGCGCATGCCCAGATTGCAGGCTCAATTCCCCAATAAAAAGCGTGCAGGTGGTAGCCAATCAATAATGTTTCTTTCTATCCCTCTCCCTTCCTATCTCTCAAAAAATGAATAAAAACATATTAAAAATAAAGTATTTCAGAGTGTACATATTCCAGCTAAATGAAACTTCTGATGCTCTGTGACTGCTGCTGAGATGCAGACAATAATAGATAGCCATTATATCTCAAATGGGGCTTTGGGATTGCACAGACATGTAACATCCCTAAAGAGTGTATTCTTTGATTCTCCATCGAAAAATGATTAGTCCCAAATCCAGGCATGTGTTAGAATGCCTTCCACTTATATCAGAATTATAGGTGGGTCAAATAATTCTATATAATAAAAGGCTAATATGCAAATCAACTAAAGGGCAGAATGACCAGTCTCTATGAAACGCACTGACCACCAGGGGGCAGACACTCAAAATAGCTGGCAAGAGCAGCACTGGTGGCAGGAGCCTCTCCCGCCTCTGCAGCAGCACTAAGGATGTCTGACTGACATCTTAGGAGAGCAGGCCTAAGCCATTAGTCAGACATCCCCCAAGGGCTCCTGAAATGCAAGAGGATGCAGGCCAGGCTGAGTGATCCCTCCCTTCATGTGCATGAATTTTGTGCACTGGGCCTCTAGTGAAATAATAAGCAGATAAGAACATTAGAAGGTTTGCTGGTTCAGTTACTCAGCAATGCCATAAAGAAACTAAGTTCTTTCTATTCTGACATCTACAACTATTGATATTGCCTTTTTTCATGGATGAGATGACATCAGTAATTCTAAGCACTGCATGAAGACAGGATAGTTTCCAGCAAAAAAAAGGGTATTTCTCTTTATGCAAATATTTGAATTGTCAAAAAAACAAAAAAACAAAACAACAACCTTTTCCAGGAATCCAACAAGTACTCCATCTCTCAGGTTCCAGAGGCCCTACTAGATACACATGTGTTCCCCCAATACAAATCATTACAAGGAAAATGAGACCACAGTGGTCTGTTAGGTGATACAAGATTCTTTATGTTGGCACAGGGTGATAAATTCTTTAAGTAAATAAAATAGTGATTAACTACATTAAATCAAAACTTTGCCAGCAAAAATAAAGATATGCTTTTGATAGGCAATCAACATCAGGATAGTGGTGTCACAAGTTAAAGAAGCAACAGTTTGTCCAAGGATGATCCAATTAACTAAATACAATGATTCTTATATAAACTGAGACTTAGAAATTAAAACAACTTCATTATAGATATGGAAGTCATGATTGGCCTTTCAAAAGAAATTCTGTGAGATCATTCAGACTTAAGAAGAATAATTATAATGTCTCAAAACCAATTCTTATAAAATGGTACTGCCCAATGCTGACCCAACTTGACCCTCACATCATCAGCTTTAAAAATTAAAACAAAGTTAATTAAAATAAAAACAAAAGGGAAATGGAGCTTGGATTAGATATAGTGATTAAAATGAAAATATTTATGCCTTCACCTTAAATAGAAAGACTTATTGGGGGCTTTTCATGAAATATTCCAGTTGGAATTTAGAAAAATAACATAAAAAATAATCCACTGAAGAGAAACCTTACAAATAATGGTTGTTTTTCTTGGGATAGAAATGCAATTTATACTGAATCCTGTGAAATATAGTAATATTTCAAATTTATCCTAAAAGACAGGACCATCTTCTACAAGACAATAGATGAATTCCCCGAAGGTCATTTAGCATCTTTGGATAGTGACTCACAAAATATGTTTAAGAACTGATGTGAGGGAGGAAGTTAGTTCCAGAAAAGGTCTAAAGTCTAACAGTGCTTTACAAAAAGAAAGTAATTTAAAAAATGTTGTGAATATTTATAATAATTCATTAATTCACATAATTTTCAGTTCCATATCTAAGCATACTGTTATCTCTCATTCTAGCATAGTTAATATTTCATAAAGTGTTCTGATATACTGCAGGGTTAGCAGCACTGTCTTTAATGCAACATTTTTCTTTGAAGAACTAAAACCAAGTGGTCTCTCCAGGGCATCAT
>PVJC01033976.1:0-19072 GCA_004026665.1 Murina feae
GTTCATCACCACCCAACCAGTATTATATGAAATGCTGAAAGGTATCCTTTGAGAATGAGGAAGAAGAAAAAGGAAAGTAAAAATTATGAACAACAAATATATATCAACGAGTGCATCTAAGAATCAAGTGAATAAAAAATCTGATGAACAGAATAAACTGGTGAATAGAATAGAATCAGAGGCATAGAATGGAGTGGACAGACAATTTTGGGGGGTTAAGGGTGTTGGGGCTGCATGAAGAGACTGGAAAATAATTGTACACCTATGGATGAGGACAGTGTGGGGGGGCAAGGACAGAAGTTGGGGTGGGAAATGGGAGGAGGGGAGCTATGGGGAAAAAAAGAGGAACAACTGTAATAATCTGAACAATAAAGATAAATAAAAAAATAAAATAAAAAAAATAAAAGATCATACACCATGATCAAGTGGAATTTTTTTCAGGGATGCAAGGCTGGTACAATATTTGCAAATCAATAAATGTGACACATCGCATAAACAGACTGGAAGACAAAAATCACATGATCATGTCAATTGCTGTAGAAAAAGCATTTCACAAAGTGCAACAACATTTTTTAATAAAAACACTCAGTAAAGTGGGAATAAAGAGATCATGCCTCAACATAATAAAGGCCATATATGACAAAACTATAGCCAATCTCATGCTCAGTGGGAAAATTTAAAACTATTTCTCCTAAGAACAGGATTAAGACAGGAATGTCCACTTTAAACACTCTTATTTAATATAGTACTGGAATTCCTACCCATAGTGATTAGACAAGAAGAAAAAATAAAAGGGACCCAAATTGGAAAGGATGAGGTAAAACTGTCATCATTCGCAGATGACATGATATTGCACATAGAACACCCTAAAGAATCCATGAAAAAACTATTAGACTTAATAAATAAATTCGGCAACTTAAGAAAAAAATTAATACCCAGAAATCAATGACATTTTTTTAAGCTGAAACTTTTTTTTAAAATTTTTGCTTAAAATATTACAACAAGTGATAAGTAGGTCTCCATTTTTTCCCCTTGCCCTTCCCCCCTCCTCCCCTACCCCCCCTTCTTGTGTCCATTGATTATGCTCATATGCATGTGTGCCAGTCTTTCAGCTGCTCCCTTAATTCCCCCCAACCCTCCCCAGCCTTCCTACAGTAGGATAACAGTCCCTTCAAAGCTGTTCTGTCTCTGTATTTGTCTATGTTTATCAATTTGTAATAGTCTTTATTATCCATAAATAAGTGAGACCATGTGGTATTTTTCTTTCATTGACTGGCTTATTTTACTTAGCATAATGCTCTCCAGTTCCATCCATGCTGGTGCAAATGGTAAGAATTCCTTCTTTTTTACAGCAGCATAGTATTCCATTGTGTAGATGTACCACAGTTTTCTAATCCATTCATCTGATGATGGGCCCTTAGGCTGTTTCCAAATCTTAGCTATGGTAAATTGTGCTGCTATGAACATAGGGATGCATATATCCTTTCTGATTGGTGTTTCTGGTTTCTTGGGATATATTCCCAGGAGTGGGATCATAGGGTCAAATGGGAGTTCCATTTTTAATTTTTTGAGGAAACTCCATACTGTCTTCCATAGTGGCTGCACCAGTCTGCATTCCCACCAGCAGTGAAGAAGGGTCCCTTTTACTCCACATCCTCTCCAGCACTTGTCATTTGTTGATTTGTTGATGATAGCCATTCTGGCCAGTGTGAGATGATACCGCATTGTTGTTTTGATTTGCATTTCTCGTATAATTAGTGAGTTTGAGCATGTTTTCATATGTCTTTCTGCCTTCTGTATGTCTTCTTTTGAAAAGTGTCTATTTAGGTCCATTGCCCATTTTTTGATAGGATTGTTTGTCTTCCTTTTGTTAAGTTGTATGAGTTCCCTGTAAATGTTGGATATTAAACCCTTATGGGTGATATCATTGGCAAATATGTTCTCCCATACAGTGGGATTTCTTGTTGTTTTGTTGATGGTTCAATGGAATAGAATAGACAATCCAGAAATTGACCCAAACCACTATGCCCAATTAATATTTTATAAAGGAGGCAAAAGCATACAATAGAGTCAAGATAGTCTCTTCAATAAATGGTGTTGGGAAAATTGGACAGATACATGCAAAAAAAATGAAACTAGACCACCAACTTACACCATACACAAAAAATAAACTCAAATTGGATAAAAGACTTAAATGTAAGAAGGGAAACCATAAAAATACTAGAGGAATACACAGGCAGCGAAATTGCAAACTTGAGCCGAAGAAAGTTCTTCACTGATACTGCTCCTAGGGCAACGAAAGCCAAAGAGAAAATAAACAAGTGGGACTACATAAAAATAAAAAGCTTTTGCACAGCAAAGGAAACCATCAATGACATTTTTATAGACAAATAATGAATTCTCAGAAAGAGAAACAAACAAACAAAACAATCTCATTTACCTTTGCAAGAAAAAAATTAAGATACTTAGGAATAAACTTAACCAGGGGGGTAAAATACCTCCCTGCACACATCATAGTGAGTGATCTAACTCCTGGTCTCTTGGTCGAACTCAGAAAACTACAGGATGTTGAAAAAAAAGTGAGAGGAAGATATAAACAAGTGGAAGTTTTACTTTGTTCATAGATTGATAGAATCGACATCATTACAATGTCTATATTACCCAAAGCAATCTATAGATTCAATACAATCCCTATTAAAATACCAATGGTGTATTTCATACATCTAGAACAAACACCACAAAAATTTATATGGAACCAAAAAGTACCCCAAATAGCTGCAATAATCTTAAGAAAGAAGAACAAAGTTGAAGGAATCACAATACTAGATATCAAGTTATACCACAAAGGCATGGTACTCAAAAGAGCCTGGTACTGACACAAGAACAGGCATACAGTTCCATGGAACAGAACAGAGAACCTGGAAATGAACCCAGGCCATTATGCTCAATTAATATTTGACAAAAGAGATAGGAGCATACAATGGAGTAAAGATAGTTTCTTCAATAAATGGTATTGGGAAAATTGGATAGGTAGATCCAAAAAAAGTGAAACTAGACTACCAACTTATACCATACACAAGAATAAAGTCAAAATGGATAAAAAGAGTTAAATGTAAGTCAAGAAACCATAAAAATCCTTGAAGAAAACATAAGCAGTAAAATCTCAAACATATCTCATAGCAATGTGTTTACCAATACATCTCTGAGGGCAAAAGAAACAATGAGAAAATAAACAAATGAGACTAAATGAAAATAAAATGCTTCTGCACAGCAAAAGAAACCATCAATAAAATAAAAAGAGAACTCATCACATGGGAGAACATATTTACAAATGATACATCCAATAAGGCATTAATTTCCAAAATATATAAAGAACTCATACAAGTTAACAAAAGGAAGACAAACAATCCAATTAAAAAATGGGCAAAGGACCTAAATAGACATTTCTCTAACACAGACATACAGATGGCCAAGAGACATGAAAAAATGCTCACAGTCACTAATTATCTGAGAGATGCAAATTGAAACAACAAAGAGGTATCACCTCACACCTGTTAGAATGGCAATCAGCAGAAGCCAAATGTTGGTGAGGATGTGGAGAAAAGGGAATCCTAATACACTGCTGGTGGGACTGCAGACTGGTGCAGCCACTGTGGAAAACAATATAGAGTTTCCTTTAAAAAATTAATAATGGAACTCCCATTTGAACCAGTGATCCCACTTCTAAGAATATATCCTAAGAAACCAGAAGCACCAATCAGAAAGAATATACACACCCCTATGTTCATAGCAGCTTAATTTACAATAGCTACTAGTAAGATGTGGCAACAGTCCAAGTGCCCATCAGCATATGAGTAGGTAAAAAAACTATGGTACATTTACACAATGGAATATTATGCAGCTGTAAAAAACAGAAAGAACTCTTACCATTTGTAACAGCATGGATGGACCTAGAGAGTATTATGCCAAGCGAAAGAAGTCAGAGAAAGACTAATATCACATGATCTCACTCATATGTAGAATCTAATGAACAAAATAAACTGACAAATGAAATTGATCCAGAGACATAGAAGCATGGAACAGACTGGTGAATTTAAGAGGGAAGAAGGGGATAGGGGGTTGGGTGGGAGTGATTAGTAGGGGAACTTATATGCATGTATGGAGACAGACAATAGAGTGGTGAAGGTCTGGGAGGAGAGGGTGCAGGGTGCAGATGATCAATGGGAAAAACAAACAAACAAAGGTAACATCTGTGAAATCTTTCAACAATAAATAAAAAAATAACCATGTACATCCCTCAGTGGATTATCCATTCCAACATTTCTACTGCATGTGAAGCCATGTGTTTTTCCTCTGGGGAACCAAGGTGAGGTCCCAGGTCAAATGCAACTTATAGGGTCTTCTGAGGGCAATGGTGCAACTCAGTGTCTCAATCTAGCTGTTAAAAGCCTGGTATAAAGAACATGGTAAACTGAGTCCAGCAAGACCCCTGAGCTCTACTACCAGGAGATGACTGTTATTTGTTTCCTTTTCATGTTGGGGGTAGAAGGGGCAGCCTCTTTGAACTGTGTTTGTGACCAAGTCAGCACAGCTAGTAATGAAACAGATAAAAGACATGTTTCAGCCGTTAAAGTTCACACTACTCATTTTACAATTGGAAAAGTAAAGGTCCCAAAAGTGTAGCAATTTTCTCAGCATGAGCCAGCAAACCAGTGACATGGTCAGGTATCTTTGACTAGCATTCTTTCTAATAGTCCTGAGCTGTGATGATGAATGTAAATCAGCTTGGCAGTTCCTCTAGCATCTAGAACTCCCAGACTAGACAAGCAGCATATGAGATTAACTGTTAAATGCACTTTAAATTTTTTGTATCTGCACATTGATGGTATTCTTTGCAAACTTGATATTTCGTGGGTAAGGGCCAATATGGGGACACAAAGATGTTTCTAAAGCACCAAGACCATTCACAGAGTGTCTGGGGGAAAAAAGTTGACTGTGGCTGATATGTTTTGACTTCTGTGTTCTCTGACTGCCCTCCCCTGCATTGATTTTGTTTTATTGTTTCTCTCCTTTTGTATTCCTCCATATTCTTCTTTTTTCATCCTTCAGCCTGGGACTTAGGCCTACTCTCTTCAAGTCAATAAAACTGCTAATTATTCATAACATGGGAATGGGAGTGCATAGTGGCCAAGAAGCATACATATTTCCCCCCTGCTATAGTCATTTATCTCTCTACAATCTCAGACTAATAACTATTGCCAATGGCAACTCAATTAGTCCTTTCTATCCTTCATTTCAGGGTCTGTTGTTCTGACATTTGCCACACTTGTCTTTGTTTGTTTTTTTGGTTCTAAACCCTTTTTTGATTGGTGCAGCTGTTGAAGATGCTGCAGTCACAGCAGTGTGCATCTGGAACATTTGGCTGACTTGTTGAACCTTCCCCAGGGACTACTCCAGGGAGAAGAGGGGAGGGGTGGAGAGGCCAGAACAGTTGCCTGCAAATAGAGATGCCAATTTTATCTGGCCATTCTGCTGACCACCCTTGTAAAAATTCACCTCATTTTGGCACTCAGTTTCCCCATTTGCTCATTGAACACACATGTTCTCCACTCAAAACTCTTGCTGTGGTGGAAGAAGAGAAGCTATATTGGCTGTGGGTTCTCTCAGACTGCACTTTCTACATTTTTAAAAATATGTTTTTATTGATTTCAGAGAGAAGAAGGGAGGGGAGGAGAGAGAGAGAGAGAGAGAGAGAGAGAGAGAGAGAGAGATCAATGATGAGAGAGAATCCTGCATAGGCTGCCTCCTGCATGCCCACCATTGGGGATCAAGCCAGCAACCTGAGCAAGTGCCCTTAACTGAGAATTGGACCTTGACCACCAGGTTTATATGACGACGCTGAACCATTGAGCCACACCAGTCGGGCAGCACTTTCTACATTTTAAAGGGATCAATGTATATTTGTTGAATTAATTAATATATCAAGACATCGTTTTACCCTTCATAGGGCAATAGCACTTCATAGATGGACTTCATCACTTTGAGGCTGCAGACTTACTTCAGGAGTGGGCTGCCTGTATCCCTCCCTATTCTCACTCCCTTTGGCTCCCTGGCTCATGAGTTTCCTTTTCTTTTGGCGCACTATTGGATTGAAAACACAGCAGGCATGGTTTCATTCCAAACCCAGAACTGTTTTAATTAGTTTAACGTCTGTTAACCGCTTTGAAGATTGAAAGCAACAGATAAGTACTGGATGGTGTTATTAGCAACTGCAGTTAATTGCAAACATTTCTATTAATACTAGTTTCTGCCTCCTTTTACTTGCTCTACTTTCCAAGGTTCCCAAATTCTTCTCAGCCTCCCCCTCCTCCTCTCCCCTTCACCCGTACTGGCGCTAAAGGGTTAAATTGGGGTGGAGTCCAGTGATGAACGACAGCAGCAATCACCAACTGGAATGGGGCAAGCAGGAAGAGCTGGGTGGGGCCATCAGGCAGAGGCAACTTACACACCCCCAGGCTCCGCCTCGAGGCCTGAGGCCCCGGTGGAACACCAAGGGGCGGGGCACCCATGCTAGGCGAGCCCGGTGGTTGGACTCCTGGGCAGCTGCTTGAGGGATGGGGCGGGGTTGTCTCGAGCCTCCTCCTTCATTCCATTGGCCAGCCCAGCGGCCCCTCTCTCTCGCCCCTCCTCCTCCTCCCTTTCCCACCCCTCTGAGTGGAGCTGCACATGCGGCTTCTCCCAGCTCCGTCCCGCCCAGCGTCGCGCAGGAACGGGTCCCTGCAGCCCCCAGCCCATGGCAGGACGGTAGCCGCCTGTCAGGGGTCCTAAACGGCTGAGGCAGACGCGGCGGCTCCCGGGCCTCAGAGAGTGGGCGTCTCCGGAGGCCATGGGTTACCCCGAGGTAGAGCGCAGGGAGCCCCTGCCTGCAGCAGCGCCAAGGGAGCGGGGGAGTCAGGGCTGTGGCTGTCGCGGGGCCCGTGCCCGGGCGGGTGAAGGGAACAGCTGCCGGCTCTTCTTGGGCTTCTTCGGCCTCTCGCTGGCCCTCCACCTGCTGACATTGTGCTGCTATCTAGAGTTGCGCTCCGAGTTGCGGCGGGAACGGGGAGCCGAGTCCCGCTTTGGCGGCCCCGGCACCCCTGGCATCTCTGGGACTCTGAGTAGACCTGGTGGCCTGGACCCCGACGGTCCCATCACCCGCCACTTTAGGCAGCCTTCACTTCAGCAGCAGCCGCTAGAACCTGGAGAAACAACTCTCCCACCAGACTCTCAGGACGGGCACCAGGTGAGTCACTAGGCTGGGGCAACGACTGCAGAGGCCCCCTCCCTTTCTGGGTAGGACGGGGGCCCTCCCCCACCGACCCTGTGGGCGACTCAGCTACCTCCAGCCACGTAGGAGGGCAGGACCAGGGAGGGAGCAGGCGAACTGGAGAGAGGTTGACCTGGGGCAGGTTGTCCCCTTTCCCTCGCCCAGTTCCCAGACTCCCTCAGGACCCGAGACTTGGAAGCCCTAGCCCGCGTCCGCCGCCCCTGGCTACAGGCTGCCTCGGGAAGAGTTGGCTGAGCTCCCGGCTGGGCCGCCCGTGAGGAGGTATGGGTGCTACCCCTCTGGCGGACTAGCGGCAGCAGTTTGGCCCTTCTGCTCTTGATGAGATTAGATTCTCTGCCTGCGGTGCTTGTTTTTTCGTGTCCAGAGTTGATGCCAGCACTAGCAGGCTCTCATTTGGAATTGGAGCTGTAAACAGCTGTAATAACTGCTCCAGGGCCGTTGAAACAACTTTTAATGATATTTCCAGAGTGGATCCTTGTGTGCTGACCAGAACGTGGGCTTGTTCACACTTACCTGCAATTTGAGACTGATTGTCCTGGGTGTTGTAGTGAGGATCAGCGCCTCTGAGGAATTCTGGTAGAAATATGCCATCTTGCTAGACAACTTCTGAAGAACAATTTTAAAAAATCTATGGAAATAAAACTCCCATTCGGACTCTTTTTGGGGGAGTGGGATGGAGAGGGTGGGTATGAAGTGTCTTGCTGTTGCTAACTTGAGAACAGGAGTCTACTGATGGAATAAATACTCTAGAGTAATCTCTCAAGAGCAGTTGTGTGTATTTGTGTGTGTGTGTGTGTGTGTTTCGCAATCTTTATGGTGTTTTTGTCCTTTTTAGCAGCTGTGGTATTTGTTTTCTACTCTTTCTAGCTCTTTATTCAAGTAAGTTTAGTGCACTTAAAATCAGTATCCTCTTGAACCTCCAAATTTTGCCTTATGTAAAACTTAAGAGAAGCTTCCAAAAATCCTTTTGAGATGGTTAAAGAATAATAGTGAATTTCTTCCTCCTGGGGAAGAGGGCAAGTTTTGCTAATAAGTTTTTTGAGGCGAGAGACCCAGGCCTTCTATATTTACTACCACATCAGAGTCATTGTCATACTCTATAAATGTTATTTGTGTCACATTCATGATACTATTGTAATGTTAGGATTGACACATTTTTCTATGATGTGAATTGTAGTTTTCCTGAGCCTTAAAATATATTGCTAGTACACTCCAACTTATATAACAGCTTATCAAATAACAGAATCAGTAGACATGCTTCTCATACTTTTAAACTTTAAACACTGTAGCTAAATGATAATTAGCTAGAATTCTGGCTCCCTTTATCCACCACCCTTCTAATGCCCAGTAGAAATACTTAGCAGCTAAACATTGATATTATGTGAAAAGATGAAGGAATTTAACTTCTTTAGTCAAATGGTAGCCAAGGCTTTTTGGCATTCAGAATAGACAGACCCAGGAGAATTGGCAGGACAGCTGTACTCTAGGGCTTCTGTGATGATGTGGGACTCTCACAGGTCTGTAATGGCACTTAGTTGCCTGTTGTTTGCATTTAGCCCTGTCAAATAGTCCTTCAGATAGTCCTGTTTAGGTTTAAATACAGCTCCCTATCTTCTGTCCTTTCTTCTTTCTGTTTTAATGTTTTTGAACAGAAGTATGCACACTGGCTCTTGGATGTGCCCACAACCAAGGTACATGCCCTTGACTGGAATTGAACCTGGGACCCTTGAGTCCGCAGGCTGATGCTCTATCCACTGAGCCAAACCGGTTAGGGCTTTTTTAAAAGAGTTGTGAGTGGCCATGAGTCCATTTTGTTTTATTCTCTTGGAGAACACATAGGCTCTGAAGGGGGAGTGACTTGACCTAGGTGTTGATCTCTTGACTCCCAGTTAAGTATCCATTCCCCTATATCATACTACCTCCTGGAGCCTTTTGGGGGAGAGTGGAGAGGATCTCCACAGTAGAATTTTTCCAAAATAGATGGATCAGTTCTACTCCATCTATGTTTTGGCCAGGCTTAATTATGTATTTCTTGCTGAACTTCATTTTCAGGAGAATTGGAATATACTTTGAAGGAATTTTAACCCAGATTCAACTTAAGTTTATCTTGAGGGTATTAGTTTTAGTATACCAAAAAGAAAAAAAAAGTTGATTGGCTATTAGAGTTAGTTGATACTGCTACATTTTGGGTAAAATTTCTAGTGCCCTGGTGCACCCTCTGCTGGCTTTACAGGGACATTTAATTGCAGTATCTGCTGACAGTCTAAGTTGTGCTGACAGGTTCTGATTCATAAATAAGGAAGTAAACAGTCTTGTGGGATTTGGCCATGTAGGTCATACTTTTATATTTTAGTTTTCTAACACAGATAGCTGTTGTTACAGCAACTTCTAGGTGGAGCAGAAGAAATAAAAATAGTACACCCTTCAATGGGCAGAACATTCAGGTTTCTCACCAGTTTATTTGCAAGGAGTGAAGGCAAAATGATGAGAATAAATTGCAGGATGATCTCTTGAGACCAAATGGACAGAACTGTCAGAGCTACTTCATTTTTATAAAGCCATTCAAACCTATCCATGCTTATGATATGATAGACTCAGTTATAACCCAAGAAAGGGATCTAGAAATCACTGAAGATACATGTATGTCAGCCCTCAATTAAAAAAACTTTTAAAACAGAATACACAAGGAAATTAGGGAAATCAGAATACATAAATCAGCACAGTTCTCTAAGGGAATTGTTACAGGAAAGCCACCCCAGTGGAGATGCAGCCGCTGATGATAAAAAGTGAGAGTCACTTTGGACCTGGAATCATAACTCTCCTCCAGCTGGAGTAGCTGAGTACCTGTAGATTTATCTGGATAGTCGTGATGATCTCAAGAGAAATATCAGTCTCTGAGTTATAAAATATACACTATGATTGTTAGAGTAAAAAAATAAAAATAAAAATCACTTGATTATTCTGTGAAGTTGACCTACTTTTGATTGTGGTCCTCAAAGCCAAGAATATGGTGAGCATCATAAAGGAAGGGTGTTGAAAACAATGACAAAATAATAAAACCGTTCTTTTTTCCATGTAAAAGGCCAAAAGTAGATTTATATTCATAATCATACAGGAAATTCTAGTGGTTGCTCCTTAAGAAGAACCTAACAGCTGATAAAATTCCCCAGAAACCCAATTAACCAAAAGGATGGAGGGACTTTCTGGTTATTTTTTTTAAGTTAAGAGAGAGAAAGGTTGAAGGAGGAATATAATGAAAGTCTACTAAACCATGAGAGAGATGACTAAGTTTAATATATTGATGTAATTTATCCATTTAGGTCAATAAATAGAAAGCCTGATATGAGCCAGACACTATGTTAGCTGCTAAATATATTTTAATGCCTGAAAGATTATTTGGGTGAGGAGGCAAACAAGAGCAGTATCTTACTAAAATTATTGCCCCAAGAGATAATCTGAATTGAAATGCTAAGATTTAAGAATATTTAGAAAAATATATATGTGTGTAATTTAATAAGGGTTTATTCAGGACTGTTGGGCATGCTTGGAATATGTTCTTAATTATTTGAGGTGATGTTACTGAATTCAAATTTAACTTTTCACAGAACATCTCTTGTTTTAACTAGATAGTACTTCAGTTATCCAGATTTCAACATTATTTATTAAGGTTGAAAATAACTAGGAATCATTAAATCAAAAAAATATTTTTAGGGGAGTAGGATCTAGGTAAAATATTCTCCATAGATTTAAATCTAGAATTTTCAGTATGACATTCCAGGCTTTTGACTAACTGGCTCCGTTATATCTATCCCATTTTCTCTCTCAATAACTCTACTCTTGCAATCCACCCACTATATCCTGTCTTGGGATGATTCTGTAGTTGTTATGCCTGTTGATTTTGTTTAATAAATCTTGTATCTTTACAATAGAACTCTTCAGAAATCTGACTCTTTTTTTTTGGTCTTTTTCTTTTTAAAAAAATATATTTTATTGATTTTTTACCGAGAGGAAGAGAGAGGGATAGAGAGTTAGAAACATCGATGAGAGAGAAACATCAATCAGCTGCCTCCTGCACTCTCCCCGCTGGAGATGTGCCCACAACCAAGGTACATGCCCTTGACCGGAATCGAACCTGGGACCCTTGAGTCTTCAGGCTGACGCCCTATCCACTGAGGCAAACCGGTTAGGGCTGTCTTTTTCTATAGTACCTGCTTGTAGTCCTTGTTATGTTTAAAGTACTTAAATACCTGTTGAGTTGAATATTATTTGGGGCCTTTTAGAGATGTTCATTTAAAACAAATACATTTTCTCTTTATGTAGCAGGCCTGTTTTCCTCAGGTTTTGCTAACCCTGTGAATTGTCAGCTATGCTTAAGTGACTATTTCCATTGGCAATGTTTCATTGATTTCTAGAATCATTAGAAAGTGAAATGAAGAGTCCTAACCATATTACCTTTAAGATGGTGCAAAAAGCTTTCTATAGTGTGTCATTTGATGTTGTGTTTGCTTTTAGTTCTCATCTTTCTTTTTCTGTCTTAGATCTTGTGAAAAATAATATGTAATTGATCTATAATTACCTAATAGAGATCTCTTTATATTAGAGAACTTTTGAATCCATTTAATCCCTAAGAACATTACCTTGCCATTCTTGTAGGGTGGCCCTCATAGAAAATCATTGTGTTGTTTTTTTATAGATTTTTGTTGACTTTTAGAAAAGAGGAAGGGAGAGAGAGAGAAACATTGATGTGAGAGTGAGATATCAATCAGCTGCCTCCTGCACATCTCCTACCAGTATAGAGCCCACAACCTAGGCCTGTGCCCTGACCAGGAATTGACCTACAACCTTTCTGTGCACGAGCATAGAGGACCATCTTTGTTCTACTCTATATAAATACTCATCACTTAGCTTTTCATTTTTTTAACAGAAATTATATTGAAGAATAGCATGCATACAGAAAAGGTCATAAATCAAATCAATGGATTTTTATAAAGTGAATGTACTAACATTAGAAGAGCCCAGGTTAATTAATAGAAGTATTATATCACAACCCTCACCTTATGCTCCATCCCTGTTTCTATACCATTCTCCTTATCCAAAGTTAATGACTATCCTGACTTATAACATCATAGATTAGTTTTGCCCATTTTGAACTTGATATAAATAAAATCAAATAGTATGTGTTTTGGGAGTCTGACTTTTGTTTTTTTGTTTTTTGTTATTTTGTTCAGTACTACGATTCTGATATTCATCATGTTTTGCAGTTGTAGTTTTATATTTGTACTCGGGGGAGGGGGGGTCCCTCAGCCCAGCCTGTGCCCTCTCGCAGTTTGGGACCCCTTGGGGGATGTCCACCTGCTGGCGTGTCTGGCCAGCCTGGGTGAGGTGCTGATGGCTGTTTGCAGGCTTGCCAAGCCCCCCAGTGGGGACCCTCACCCCATGGGGGTGTAGCCAGCCTGGGTGAGGGTCTGAGGGCTGTTTTCAGGCTGCCCACAGCTCCCATTGACCCAACGTCCCAGCAAGACTGGCTGGAATTAGGTTTCTGGGGTTTATTTATCTTCTATAATTGAAACTTTGTTGCTTTGAGCAGAGGCCTAGGCTGGTAATGAAGCCTTCTGTTTGCTTCAGCTCCGTGGCTTCAATAATTGAAACATTGTTGCCTTGAGCAGAGGCCTAGCTGGCCTAGGCAGGCAGTTTCATCGCTGGTGCAACTGAAGCCTCCTGTTTGCTCTAGCTCTGTGGCTGCTATCTGCCATCTTGGCTGGGTTAATGTGCATATAGCTGCTCTGATTGGCTGGGGGGCATGGGTTGGCTGGTGGGCGTGGCTTAGGTGTCTCAGAGTGATGGTTAATTTGCATATTGCTCTTTTATTAGATTAGATTATTTCCTTGTTTGACTATACCACGATTTATTTATTCATTCTACTTACAATGAATATTTAGATTATTTCTTGATTGTGGTTATTATAAAAATGATACTATGAATATTACCATACATGTTTTTTGAATATATGTACTTTAATTTCTACTGAGTATATACTGTACCTAGTATTAGAATATCTGGGTCATAGGGAATGCTTATTTTCAAATTTATTCACAATGATATTTTTTTATAAATGATTGTACCAATTTACATTTCTACCAGTAATGTATGAAAATTATAGTTGTTCCACTAGACAATACTTCTTACCATCACTCTTTTTAATTATAGCCATTCTGGTGGGTGAATTTATAGTAATATCTCATTGTGATTTTAATTGGCATTTCTCAGAAGACTAGTAAAGTTGTACTCTTTTTCATATTTTTATTATCTGTTTGGATGTCTTCCTCTATGAAGTACCTATACAAATATTTTGTCCCCATTTAAAAAAATTGGTTTATTTGTCTTTTTTCTATGGGTTTAAAGGAATTCTTTATATACTCTGGCTATGAACCATTGTTGTATTTTTTAAAATTTCTTTATTGATTAAGGTATTACATATGTGCATTTTTGTATTTTTCATGTTACAGATCCTTCTCAAATCTCTCTAGTCTCCTTTGATGAGCAGAAGTTTTTAATTTTAATGTGTCTATTTTTTAAAATATTTTCCTTTATGACTAGTATTTTTGTGTTCCATTTAAGAAGTATTTTCTTACCTTGAAGTAATGTAGATGTTGTCCCACATTATCTCCTAGAAGTTTTATGCTTTTTCCATCACATTTAGATCAATAATCCATCTGGAACTGATTTTTATGTATGGCAAAATATAGGGGTCAAGCTTTACCTTTTCCATGTAGATATTTAATTGCTCACTACCATTTATTATAAATAATGTGTTTTTCTCAACTTCATTACAATGTCACCTTTGTCATAAATCAAGTGTCTACATATGTGTGAAATTGTTTCTCAATATTTTATCCTGTTCTATTTGTCTGTTTCTCATTGCACTAATACTATAGTCTTAATTATTGGATTTTATAACAAGCTCTTTATATCTGATAAAGCAAGTCTTTTCATCATTTTCATTTTCTTTAAAAGTATCTTGGATGTTCTTGGCCCTTTACATTTTTCTATATAGTTTAGAATTAGCCTTACACATTTCATACACACACACAAAAAAGAGTAGCTCTGGAGAATTATGTTAGCAAGATGATGAATTAGGAAGTCCTGGACCCTTCCCCCACAACAAATACACAAATTCAGCAACAATTCATGAACAAATTCCCTTTGTGAGAAATTAAGGAACTATTTGGATGGCAAACATGAAAGCAGACTCACTGAAGCTGGTAGAGATTTGGGACACTTTTTCTCCAGAGTTTCTGCCACCAGACAGTACCGTATGATATGGAAGGGATCCCCTAGCTGCCTGCTTCTCCTAGTTGAGGGAGGAGATTGGTTCACATGTCCAGACCACGTTTTCTGATGCCTGGCTTCTGTCTTTCCAGGTTTGGAACTCTGTGGGGTCTGCCTAAGAGAGAATGGAGATTGGTGGGTTGGTCTGATAAATACCATAGATCCTTCTTCTTTCTGAGCAAAGGACAAGAAGACAAAATATCCCAGCTCTCAGTATTCACCTTGGGAAGAAAATAGTTTATCTGTGCATTCTGTGCTCTAGTTCCTCCAGTGCTGCCCAAAGAAATGGCACCTGACTTTCCAGTCTAGGCATAGCATAGTCTAACTTCCTAGGGCAGAACAGAGATGATGGTTGGGACTGGCAGATGCATAAATCCTCCCCCCTGCTCACAGAATGAATGGATGAAACATACCATCTTTCAGCTTACTCCTAGAGATAGAAGAATCGATCTGTATATTCAGTGCCACTACTTCTCTGAGGATGTCCAAAGAATTGGCATCTATCTTGCCAGTCTTGAAACTCTGATGGGGTCTGGCAGTGTAACCACTTGGAGGGGAATGGAGATGGCAGTTTGGGCTGTAAATGCCATAGTTTGCTCTCCCATACACATTCAACACAAAATGATTATACAAAAAAAAACACAGCTGCTTGTTTCTTCCTGGGGGCTGGGAGAAAGAGTTGATAGAAACCTCAATAATCACCGACCTTGCTGATTGGCAGATGTTTTCTCCTGTAGAAGGCCAGCCCATGATGACGGGGAGGAATGTTTATTTCATGATATGTGCAAATACTAACACAGACTATCAAGCAAAATAAAGAATCAGCAAAGATGTTCCAAAAAAGAAGCCCATTAAATCTCCAGAATCTGGCCCTAATGAAACAAAAGTATAAGATTCAAAGAATTCAAAATAATAGTTTTAAAGATGTTTACCAAGATCTATAGAACAATGTTGAACAAAGTGAGAATTTCTAAATCTGGGGAAGTAAATGGAAAACCAGATTCAAGAAGCCTAAGGATACTAACTAAATTAACAAAGAGATAGACAATATTAAAAAGTACAAACATCCTTGGCTGGTATGGCTCAGTTGGTTGGAGTATTGGACTAAGGGTCATGGGTTCACTTCTCAGGACACATACCCAGGTTGTGGATTTGGTCCCCAGTAGGGGCATGTATGGGAGGCAACCGATTGATGTTTCTCTCCCTCTCCCTCCCTCTCTCCCTTTCCATCCTCCTCCCCCTCTCCCTCCCCGTCTCCCTCTCCCTCCCCCTCTCCCTCTTCCTTTCCCTTTTTCTCTCCCTCTCTGTCTCCCTTTCTCTCTCTCTCTTCTTATTCCTCTCCCTCTCCCTTCCTCTCTCTAGAATCAATGAAAACATATCCTCAGGTAAGGATTTTTTTAAAAGTACCAAACAGAAATCATAGAGCTAAAGGCACAATAACTGAAAAATTCATGTGAGAGATTCAACATCAGACCAGATAAAACAGAATAAAGGATTAAGGAAGTAATTCTGCCAGAGGAGCAGAAAGAAAAATAACAAAAAATAATGAAGAAACTTAGGCACTTATGGTATACCATCAAGTGGACCAATATAGGCATTACGGGAGTCTTAGAAGGAGAAGTGAGAGAGAAAGCTGAGAAAGTTCATCACAAATAGACCTATCTTACATGAAATGCTAAAGGGAGTTTATCAACTTGAAAGAACACTAAACAGCTACATGATAGCATAAGAAAGTATGAAAATCTGTAAAAGTAAATATATAGACATTTACAGAATACTGTATTTCTGTAATTTTAGCATATAAATTTATTTCTAGTATAAAAAGTTAAATTATGCCCTAGCTCAGTGAATAGAGTATTGGCCTACAGACTGAAGAGTCCCAGGTTTGATTCTAGTCAAGGGCACATGCCTGGGTTGTGGGCTCGATCCCCAGTGATGGGTGTGCAGGAGGCAGCCTATCCAATGATTCTCTCTCATCATTGATGTTTCTATCTCTCTCTCCCTCTCTCTTCCTCTCTGAAATCAATAAAAATATATTTTTAAAAAGTTAAATTACAAATGTATTAGAATAACTATATGGTAAAATACAGTAAAAGATATACAATATGAATAGATGTGTAATATGTCAACACAGTGTCTTTGGAGAAGAACTTAGAATGTAGACATTTTGTATGCAATTGGACTTCAGTTGTTATTAGAATAAAATAGACTGTTGCAAGGTATTTATGTAAGCTTCAAGGTTACCACAAAAATACCTAGAAAAATTACACAAAAGAAAAAGAGAAAATAATAACAGCATATTAATACAAAAAAATCACAAAGCACAAAATTAGACAAGAAGAGAGGAAATGCAAATAAAAGAATATCAAGACTAACAGGAAACAACTAACAAGATGGTAATAGTAAATTCTTCCTTATCAATAACTTCAAATGTAAATAGTTAAAACTTCCCCAATCAAAGAAATCTTGTGACTGAATTGATAAAAGGAGACCCAGTCATATGTTTTCTACAAGAAACTCAGTTTAGATTTAAGAAAACATAGGCTGAACATGAAGGAATGGAAAAAGAGAGTTTATACAAATGATAATCAAAAGAGAGCAAGGGGTAGCCTGGCTGATGTGGCTCAGTGGTTGAGTGTTGACCTATGAACCAGGAGGTCACGGTTTGATTCCTGGTCAGGGCATATGTGCGGGTTTCAGGATCGATCCCCAGTAGGGGGCATGCAGGAGGGAACCGATCAATGATTCTCTCATTGGTGTTTCTAGCTCTCTTTCTTTCCCTTTCTCTATGAAATCAATAAAAGCCTAATATGCTAAGTGTCCAACCATTTATTCCACTGTCTGACTGGTTGCTATGACACACATGACCACCAGGAGGCAGATGCTCTGGCCTGTAGCTTAGCTTGCTGCTGGGGTTCAGTTACCCAGGACTGGGTGAGAAGGGCTGGACATGCCCTGAAGCCCTTCTGCAGTTCCTTCCTGACCCTGATTGTACACCGGTGGGGTCCCTTGGCCTGGTCTGTGCCCTCTTGCAATCCGGGACCACTCAGGGGATGTCAGAGAGCCGGTTTCAGCCCAATCCCCACAGGCCAGGCCAAGGGACCCTCACCCTTTCCCCCCGTGCACAAATCCGTGCACCAGGCCTCTAGTAAAATTTAAAAAAGGAGCAGGGATGCCTATACTTATATCAGATAAAATGGATTTTTAAGTAAAAACTGTCAGAAGAGACAAAGAGGGACATTATATAATGATAAAAGAGTCAATCCAACAGGAAGATATCACAATTACTAGTATATATGTACCAGTATCAGAGTATCTATGTATATAAGTAAAGCAAACACTGGCAGAACTTAAGGGATAAATAGACAGCAATAGAATAATAGTGGGTGACTCCAGTATCCCACTTTCAATAATGGATAGGCACCTAGACAGAACAATAAGGAAACAGAGGAGTTCAATAATAACATATACTAGATGAACATAACAAACATGTATAGAACATCCCATCCAACAGCAGCAGAATACACAGTCTTCACAAGCACATACATCTTTCTCCAGGAAAGATAACATGTTAGATCACAAAACCAATCTTAACAAATATAAGAAAATTTAGAATACCAGGGAGAAAAAAAAATGGCAGCTGGCAGGAAGGAGATGAGAGAAAGGGAGTGAACGAGTGAGTGGATGAAAAGAGAGTGTGTGGAGGTGTGTGGTGTGTGTGCGAGTGAGTGAGGGACAGTTAAATCCCGCAGGAGCAGCAGGAGCTGACAGACCAGGCCCTCTGGGACAGGGAGAGACTGCCACCGCTGCAAACATTCCCTGGACTGTGGACTGCAGGACTTGAGTGTGGAGCCCACGCCATCTTGAAGGGGAGAGCGGCCTCTTCTAAGAACTCATCAGCACCACCTCTAAGACAGGCCTGGGACACTGCCTGCACAACCCGGCAGCCACTCCAGCAAAAAACCCTGGGATCTCCACCGACAATGAAGCACGGAGCCTGCAGCAGTAAGTGCAGTATCCCCCTCCCGAGCGGCAAATCTCTGACCTCGCATTCGCGGGTCTCCGGCTCCCAGCCCCCCCATACTCTCGTGCGTAGCTGCAAACAGGTTGCCCAGGTGCGGCGCAACAGACTTCTCTGGGAAACCTCTGTGGGCCCCAGCTCAGCGCAGTTGCGTGTATCTGCGCAAAGGTTGCCTAGGCGCACGGCTCCATGGACTTCTCTGGGGAGACACTGTGGGCCCCAGCTCAGTGCAGGCATGGGTATCTGTGCCCAGGTCGCCCAGGTGTGCAGCTCCACAGACTTCTCTCAGAAGACACTGAGAGCCCCAGCTGGGTGTGATTTTTCTGTCTACACCACAACTACAGAACTCTGGACACCACAGTCATGCCTTTTCAGAACACAGGCCTCCTGAGCCC
>PVJC01033977.1:0-19078 GCA_004026665.1 Murina feae
CCCTGTGACTCTTTTCTACCCTCCCCTCCCTGCAGGCAAGATATGAAAAAAGGTGATACTACAAAAAGAACAAATACAGTATTTGCAACTCTGAATTGGGGTCATTTTCCAAAACTTTTATTAAACTTATGCTTCTATCCTCCTTGCTCAAATGCAGAGAGTAATGTATATAAATTCTGGTCATAAATGGTGCTCACTACATGGCAGCTCATTATTACCATGCTCCTGAGCAATGGATGGGAGGTGGGAGTCTGACAGACTGAGGTTCAAATCCCAGCTCAGTGATTTACTTAAACCAAATGGCTTAATCTCTACAAGGCCCTGCTTCCCAATCTGTAAATGGTAAGGTGAGCAGATTTAAAGCGGTACACCATTGACTGGGGGTGGGGGGGTTCTTTCTTTTTTTTTATTATTATTACTTAAAATATTACAAAGAATAATCGGGACTTTTTTAAAAATGCCACAGGATGCGGGACAAATTGTTAAAAATTGGGACTGTCCCGCCAAAAGCGGGATGTCAGGTCACCTTAGTAAATGGGAATAATAATACTATTAGTGTTTGGGTGTTGTGAGAAGTAAATGAGGCAGTTTGTGTAAAACACCTAGAACAATATCTGACACAGAGTGAGTGTTGTCTTAATGTCATTATTAATATACTAGAGGCCCAGTGCACAAAATTCATGCATGGGTAGGGTCCCTAGTGGCTGCTGGCTGCCTGCTGGGGCCTGCCTTTGTTCTGCGCTGTTCCCTGGTAGTCAGCACATGTCATAGTGAGCAATTGAACTCCCAGTTGGTTGAACTCCCAAGGGGACACTTTTCATATTAGGCTTTATAAGTATAGACATTTTCTCTCTCTCTTTTTCTCTCTCTCTCTCTCTCTCTCTCTCTCTCTCTCTCTCTCTCTCTCTCTCTTTCTCTCTCTCATTGGAATTTTAAGAGGAGAACAGAGACCATCATCTTACAGAACAAGATGCAGCATTTGAGGTCATTCAATGCAGCCTTCTCATGGGCAGACACAGACCTAAAGATGGGAAGACAGTAGCTTAAGTTTACACAGTACATCAGTGGCGAAAATTGGACTGGAATCCAGGGCTGTGGATGCTGTTTTCAGGCTTCCTACCATATCTGCTCTCTCTGGCTTATCATAATCAACTGCCCCTCCCCTATCATGACACTCCTCTCCAAAGGAAAATAGCTGCCCTCCCCCAGAGGAGATCTAAAGGTGTCTCTTAGGGGAGCAGTGGAGTGACATGGCTCTCCAGACTTGTGCCTCCCCAGCTGGGGTTGCCTGAAGCTGGGCTATAGCATCCTACTTTCTGGGCCAAAGTGATGAGCCAAGGTGTAGGTTAGTAGAAAGCACCATGAATCTGGAGCCTGAAGTCCTATTGCCAGGACTTGGTAAAGTTGGTTTAACCATTTTGAGCCTCATTTTACTCAGCAATAAAATGGGGATATATTAAATTTCTGAATGATGGAAATTCTTAGTGGCTGAAAAGTCACTTATGTAATAATTATATGGATTCTTTACTCAGTACTAGGTGCAGTGCATGTGCTTTCATGAATTATCTTTTTTACTTCTCACAGGACAACAGTGTTGATGTTATTGCAATAGATGTTGAGGCTGAGATTCCAGAGGTCAAGTGCCTTGCCCAAGGTCACATAAATAGAAATAACAGTCTGAGTTCGGAATAACAAGTTCTGTCTGTCTCCAGGGCCTACTTTCTTAGCCACTATGCTCTATTGTTTGGATTCCAGTCTTTTGTTGTTTTTATTTTACTTATTTATTTATTGTCTAAAGTTTTACATATGTCTCCTTTTTCCCTGCTTGACACCCTCCCCCACCCCCCAGCCATCTTCACCCGGGCAAGCCCCCACCACTCCAGTGTCTGTGTACACTGGTCATGTTAATATGCATGCATACAAGTCCTTTGGTTGCTCTCTAAACCCCTACTCTGCCATTTGTCTCTGGATCTATTCTTGATCATCAAATTATATTGATCATTATATCCCACATGTGAGTGAGATCCTGTGATATTTATCTTTCTCTGACCAGCTTATTTCGCTCAGCATAATGCTCTCCAGTTTCATCTATGCCGTTGCAAATGGTAAAAGTTCCTTCTTTTTTTAAAAAAATTATTTTTATTAATTTCAGAGAAGAAGGGGGAAGGAGAGAAAGAGACAGAAACATCAATGATGAGACAGAATCACCTCTCAGCTGCCTCTTGCACACCTCCCACCGCGGGGACCATGCCCACAATTCAGGAATGTACCCCTGACTGGAATCAAACTCCATCCACTGAACCATACCAGCCAGGACAAAGTTCCTTCTTCTTTATAGAGGCTTAATATTCCATTGTATAGCTGTACCACAGTTTTTTTTAATCCACTCATCTGCTGATGGGCACTTAGGTTGTTTCCAAATCTTGGCTATTGTAAATTGTACTTCTGTGAACATAGGGGTACATATGTCCTTTCTGATTGGTGTTTTGGTTTCTTGGAATATAGTCCTAGAAGTGGGATTACTGGGTCAAATGGAAGTTCCATGTTTAATTTTTTGAGGAAACTCCATAATGTCTTCCTCAGTGGCTGCACCAGTCTGCATTCCCACCAGCAGTGCGCAAGGGTTTCTTTTTCTCCACATCCTCTCCAGCACTTGTCATTTGTTAATTTGTTGATGATAACCATTCTGATACATGTGAGATGGTATCACATTGTCGTTTTGATTTGCATCTCTCAGATGATTAGTGACTTTGAGCATGTTTTCATATGTCTTTCGGCCTTCTGTATGTCTTCTTTCGAAAAGTGTCTGTTTAGGTCCTTTGCCCATTTTTTTGATTGTATCATTTATCTTCCTTTTGTTAAGTTCTAGTCTTACTTTTATACCAAATGATCATTGGCTGATTGTAGGGCCTCTGATACCTTAGGGGCCTCTCTTTGTTTTAGGAGGCTGACCATTTGGAACACAGTTGTCTTGAAAGCATCTCACTAGGACCTGAAGAACTCAGCCTATTTTGAACTGGAAGTGGGGTGGTTCACTGCAGGTGAATTGTTTATTTTCTCTTGTTTGTGGATAATGATGTGTGCAAAGAAACTGAATAGTTGCCTGATCTCCAGCATTTCTGCTAAAATGTCATCTTTTCAATGAACCTTCCCTTACAGTCCTATTTAATACTACTTTCCTTACTTGACTCACTCAATTCCCCACACCTAGCTGTTCCTCCTTTTAAATAATTTTCATAACGTTTATCTTCTATTATAGTAGAAAACATATTAAAAAAAAATATTGTATATGTTTAGCTCTCTGCTAGCATGACTGCTCCATAAAGGCAAAGATGTTCGTTCAAAGATCTTTGTCCATTCCCCCTCCCCGATCCTGCAACCAGAAGCATGCTTGGCACATGGTGAATTCTCAGTAGATTCTTACTGAATAAATACCAGTAAATGGCAGTCTTTCCTGCCCCCCTACCCCCCTTTTCTTCCTTTAGTCAGAATGATTTGTGAAAATCCCTTTCAGAACAGCAAGTCATTGTTTTGGTCAAAGATCAGCATTAGAATGGCTCCTAAGGAAAAAAACAACAACAACACTCCCAAATACTTACATCATCAAGAAATTGGTGGGGTTTGGGGGGAGAACATCAGATGCGGGCCTTTATTTCACCAGTAGTTCAGCTTTTGTCAAACATTGATCAAAGTTTTATTTTCTTTTTTAGCTGAAATCCTATGAGATCTTTCTCAAATTCAGTTTTTATTTCTAGGTTGGAAGAATTACAAGAAGAACCACCTTTGAAGTGCACATTCAGTATTTTCATCACCCCAAATTATCAGCACCTAAAGGTACTGAGGCAAGATGTCCAAGTAAGTAGCAAGAACTCCATCTGTATTAGAATTCTAAACTCAGTGTGGTGGCTTTATTCCTTGATGAGCTGTGCAGGCTAATTCAGGAATGGCTTGATTCATGTATCTTTTGAATTGATATTGATCTGGCATTAAAAAAAGAATGGGGCAGGTCCTTTGGAATAAGAGAAGAACTTGGAAACCAGGCCATGGTGCTTGGCAGGAACAGAGAGGAAGTAGTGACTTGGCCTGTAACAGTTTGTAGAGGTCCTAATTGTGCTTGCTCTTCATGGCTCACTGCTCACTGTCTTGCACCTAATTCCATTGTATATTGCACATCAAAAGAACTGCAAAGAATGATAGGTTTGGTATTGGGACTCCAGGGGGCTGTGGATTAGGAGATAAGATTCCAAAATGTTCATGAACCTAGGATCATGTTACATTGTTGCATAATTTTGAAAAAAAAAAATTCTCAGGGTGTGAGTCAGACCATTTGCTAGGTACAGTATGTACATTATGTGTTTCACAATGATATTGTGACTTTGGTGTTGAAATCCCCATTAAATCACTAGGGAGATTAAGGCTCAGAAAGATGAATGAACTTGCCCAAGATCTATAGGAATTAGAATTGAGGTCTGATTTCAAAAAGTTTATGACCTTAAAACTCTACCAGTAGGGTTTCTCTATTGGTTTCTCTAACAACGTGAAATTCTCTGGCTCTGTGGTGAGGCTGATGAAATTTTTAATTTGGAACCTTTCAGAAGTATGGAAATGTCCAAGGAACTAAACTTTAGCTCTGGCTTGGCTCATGACTAACTGTGAAATCATGAACTAGTCACTTTACTTCTTTGACCCTCATGTTCTTCTCTTGAAAATGGGATTAACAATTTGTGCTTCTAAGGTCAAATGAAATAAAGTTTGTGAAGAATGTCAAGTGTGTTACAAATTTAGAAGATTGTTATCATTACTAAAAATGATCAAATTTAGCCATATTCACCTTGACTTATCTTCAATGAGACTTAAAAATAATTTCAATGTGCAATCTAGGATTCATGGCAGAGAATGGGACTGTGGTGACTGAGTTCATTCTGATGGGGTCCCAGCTGGAGGGAGAGCTGCAGATGGGTCTCATCTTTATGATCTTGGTTCTTCATCTCATTACTAGAAGGGCAACCTGGACATTGATAGTGTTGAGTCAGAGTGACCCTTGCCTCCAGACTTCCTCAGCCACCTTTCCTTCCTGGACATTTGCTACTCTTATGCTAATGTCCCTCAGTTGCTTGAGACCTTGGATACTGATAAGATGGTCATTACCTATGAGTGCTGTGTGACTCAGTGCTTTTTGTTCAATTTCTGTGCTAGTACTGAATGGTTCCTGTTGGCTGTGATGGACTCTGATCATTATGTGGCTGTGTGTAATCCTCTCCTTTATGCCACTGCCATGACACCACAGACATGCCTGGAGCTGGTGCTGGTACATATGCTAGTGGCATGCTCAGTTCCTCAACCCCTACGGAGTGTACCTTTTCAATCTTCTTCTGTAAGTCCAACCAGGTGAACTTCTTCTTTTGTGACCTCCCACCCCTGCTGAAGTTTCCTGTAGTGAGACCAGGCTATGGGAATAAGTGATCTACCTCTTTGCTTTCTTGGTCATAACAACCAAAGCATTTTAGTGATTCTTACATCCTACTTGTTTATTATTCGGGCTATTCTGAAGATTTGTACAGTAGGTGGCAAAGCCAAGACTTTCCCCATCTGAGCTTCTCACATGACTGCGGTTTGAGACACTCATATTCACATACCTGAAAGGTAACACGAGCAGATGCCTCAGGGAGGACAAGATTGTGTCAGTATTTTACACTCTGGTCACTCTTATGTTGGACCCAATGATCGATAGCCTGAGAAACAAAGAAGTGATGGAGGCTCTGAAGAACCTTCATAGGGTGAGGGTTTCCAAGTAGCAAAAAAATTTAAAAGTTTCTATAATTCATCCTTTGGGCTTTTGGCTTGTTCCCTTAAAACATGATCCAGAGCTCCTAATTACAAAGACATAATGAGGCAGAAAATTATAGTTTGAATTTTAGTGACTTATTTATTAGCTCTATCACCTTGATCCAGAAATTCTCTGCCTCAGTTTTCACATCAGTAAAACGTTCTGCCTTTCTGTGATTATAGCCAGGATTAAGAGAGGTGGAATGTCAAAGGATTTAATGAATAACAACATGCTATAAAATGTAAAATTTATTTTTCTGACCTGACCTGGGTATTGTTGAGTGTTTTCTTAGGATCTCAAATTTTTTTTTCCTGTGAAGCTAAATTTTGCACCTGGAATAATTAAAAACAATAGCTTATTATTTACATAGTAAGGGCAGTCACATTCTTTGGTTGTGGGTAGTGAGGTGGAAATCAGCCTTGACCAAAAACAAAACCTTTTCGCAACATTAAATCATATCCAATTTAAGTATTTGTCACGGAAAATACAAGCAGTTAAACAGAGAAAGAAAAAGTAGAGGGGAAAGGAGATGTGACTGTGAAATGTTGAACTAGAATGTGTTAGTCTACTTCCCAAGATAGTGTAGAGGACCAAGACACTGTAGAATAAAAGAAAGATGTAATGATTTGCATTAATTACTAAAAAATTTGGTCTTGATGTAGAGCTGAATTGAGTCTCATATATAACTTTGGAATTTTTCTTGATCACCTAAGATCAGAAGAACTATTTTATTTCTGAAGCATTTTCCATGGACCATCTGCCTCAGTCAACTCAAGCTGTTTTATATTCTCCCATAAAGAAAACCACTATCTACTTCCATCTCCTGTAGGACATTTACTTTATTATCGGAAGACAGATAACTATGAATCCGAGTGCCACCTTTTAATGACCTCTGCATCTGCTGAAATATTACTTGGGAAACATCTCCATGGAGATTCAGTCTTATTCACCATGTTAGAAAATATTTACTGAAAATCTACTATGTACTGGACATAATACTAAGTTCCAGCATATAGTAGTAAATAAGATAGACATGGTTCCTCCTAGAGACTAGAACCCTCCTAAATATTAAACAGTTATACATTTAATTGATTTTTTCATATGATATTGGAAAGTGGAACAAAAGAAGCACAGAATATTGTTATACTACATAATAGGGTTCTAACCTACTTTGATGTGGTCAGAAAAGGCTTCACTAAGGGAACTAATACTTAAGCTGAGGCTTAAGGAATAAGTATGGCACAATCATAGGTGAAGGAGACTGTTCCAGAGAGAAAGAGTTGCAAATGCAAGGACCTGTAAAACAGGATGCCTTGAGGAACTGAGTGAAGTGAGAGGCTGCAGCATAAGGACTGAGGGGATTTATGTGAGATGCAGGTGGCGAATTCAGGACAAACTAGGTCATAGAGAGCCTTGCAGGCCCACTCAGGGACTTGTGGACTTGACTCCAAGAACAAGGCAAGAGATGATCCTATCTGAATTTTAAAAAGATCCCTTTGATTTCAGTGTGATGGATGGAAGGAGTTGGAAGGAAGCATACTGACTTCATCTAAGAAACAAATGTTGTATCCCAGGGCATGGTGCTTCCTTTGCATGCATTATTGTTTGCTTCATTCTAGAACACATGTTAGGCCACGGAAAGCTAGTGGGAGCATGGCCATTCTATGAGGGATTCTTGGCACAGTAGTGAAACTGGGAAATATAATTTTGGAAATCTAGTTTTTCATTGGTACACCTTTCCTTTCCTGAATTGTGACCTTCTTCAGGTATACTCAGGTACACACCATGTGTTCCTCATCCAAATGATTATCAACCATTCCCTCTTTAGAGGCTGACATATTTTCATTAACCTCTACTATATGCCAGGTTGTGCTAATAGGCTGAAGAAATCACCCCTTTCAAGGCATCTTGCATACTTAAAGGCAGGGAAAACTTTCAACTTAAAAAATGAGTAAATGGGCAAAATACTAAACCGTGGTTATGCTATTTGGTAGCTGTGGGAGCTTGCCTCACACTCTTCCCACCTTCTACTTGGTAAGTGGCAACCAACTCTGTCATAAATAAATGACCTCTGATACATGCATGATATTTGATGTATGTACAATTGCTTTAGGGATGCACATAGTAGATAAGATAAAATAAATTTAAATGTGTTTTAGTGGACTATCTTCTGATTAATGTGAGAAGGCACTAGAATAAATGGCATTTATGTTGAATTTCCAATTATATAAAATATATAATAAACGAATGAAAATATTTACATATTACCTATTTTGTGTCAGGCCCTGTTCCAAGAGTTTTTATTTATCTCATTCTTAAAATGGATTCTACACATACTCTTTTAGAAAACAGAATCTTGTGATGGTTGATTTTCTTGTGTCAATTTAAATGAGTCAGAGGGTGCCCAAGTATTTGGCTAAACATTATCTCTAGGTATTTGTGAGGATGCTTTCAGACGAGCTTAGCATTTAAATTGGTGAACTCAGTAAAGTAGGTGGTTCTTCCCAGTGTGGGTGGGGCATCATCCAATCGGTTGAGAGCTTGAATAGAATAAAAGGTGGAGGAAGGGAGAGTTCATTCCTTCCCTGCATGACTGCATGAGCTGGAACACTGGTCTTCTGTACTTGGAGTGGGATTTTCAGACCTTCAGACTAAACCTCACCACTGATTTCCTGGGTCTCCTGGATTATAGGACTCTCAGTTTCCATATGAAGAATCATATGAGACAATTCCTTATTACAAATCTCCTTCCATGCACTAAAAAAGCATCACCTCCAAATCATTGTATTATTTTTTATTATTATTAACTATTATTTTGTGATAAGAACACAACATAATATCCACCTTCTTAGCAAAATTTTAAGTATACAATATAGATTGTGATGATGGTTTCATGGCTATGTACTCGTCTCCAAACTCAGCCAGTTGTATACATTAAATACATACAATTTTTTAATATATCCATTTGCATTCGCAAAGTGGTTTAAGAAACATCTTCATAATTATATCTTAAAATAATTAAAGTAACAAAATCCATTCTTTTTATGTTCTTTAGCTTCTGAGTGTATCCCTTTTAGGAACTGAGTTTTGGAATTATAAACTTTTACCTGTAATATTGGCCTCAATCTACCAAAAATGATATAGAAAAGACGAAGAAAAGTAGACTTTCAGAGTTTGAACTGACCATTTTAACTTAACACATCAAGAAGCCAAAGTGCCATGTTCCCATTTAGAACCACTGAAAAGTGATGTCACCAAGATGGTGGTATAAGGGACCCCACTTTCTGTCCTCCACAAAGATCAGCAAGTAAGACACATCTATCCATGAACCAAGACCCTGAACTTCAGGGTCTGGGAGAGCTTAGGAGTCTACTTAAGAAACTTCAGCAATACAGTGGAACAAAAAAACCTGAGAATAACTATACAAAAAAGGTAAGCAGTAACAGCTTCATTTTGCCTGCAATCATTTCATCCCCTCAGTGCCAAGAGGGACCACCCCATCTAGAAAGAGTCACTTTTAGTGAGAAAGGAACAGTGGGGTGAGTGACCAGTGTCCTCTGCCTTTTAGGAACTGCACAAAAGACCCACTTCGGTTTTTTTCCACCCAGAGATCAGAAAATCTGAGATGTAAAGAGATGGCTAAGGCATAAGGAAGGCAGGCAGGGCCTTCCAGTATTAGCCACACAAGTGGGCGTGACCATGGTTCCCAGCCATGTGCTCTGCAGGAGACCCCAGCAGCTTTCACCATGGAAGAAACCAAAGGCCAGCACAGCCTCCAGGAGGCCCATGCAGATTTCACTGATTTTCACCCCACAGGCTTTCGTGGGTGCAGATGCTAGCCACCCTAGTTCTTCCCACCTCTTTACCCCATCTCCCTCCTCCAAATAGAGCCAGGGATCTGCACCAGCAGCCAGCCAGGCCTTTAGCCACGTGAGTACAAAATTCCAGTCCCAAATCCTGCAGCCGGCCCCCAATGCTATGCAAGTACTTGCTGGCCTGGCTTCCATCACTGGCCTCCACTGCTGCAAGTATGCTTGTGGCTAGACCCTGCAGCAGTAAGAGTATACACCAATAGCCAGGGTCTGACAGCTGTTTATGGGCCTGGATCTCGTCCTGACCTTGTTACTGGCCTGTGTCACTGTACTAGCCCCTCCAGCTTGTACATGCCTACCTCCAGGCTGACTCTCATCACTGGCTTCCTCTGCTGTGCACATACCCATGGCAAGCCTCTGCAGCCAACAGTCTTTTGACACCAAAAGCAAAGGCAAAAAGGGCAAAAATCGACAAGCAATCTGCATCAAACTAAAAAGCTTTTGCCAACAACAAAATAAAAAGGCAATCTACAGAATAAGAGAAAATATTTGCAAACCATATGTCTGATAAGGAGTTAATGCCAAAATATATGGAGAACTCATGTAACTCAGTAGCAATTAAACAAATAATTCAGAGCACCCGAATAGACATTTTGCCAAAGAAAACATACAAGTGGGCAACAGGTACAGGAAACAATGCTGACCATCACTAAGTATAAGGGAAATGCAAATCAAAACTCTTACAGTGAGATGTTACCTCATTTCCGTTAGAATGGCTATCATCAAAAGACAAGAGATAGCAAATGCTGGCGAGGAATTGAAGAAAGTAAATTCTTGTGCACTGCTGGTGGGAGTGTAAATTGGTGTAACAACGATGAAAAATAGTATGGAAGTTTTTAAAAAAATTTTTTTAAAAACAAAACTACCATATAATCCATCAAGCCCACTTCTGGGTATATATCCAAAGGACTGAAATTAGTACTATCTGTACTTCCATGTTCATTGCTGTGTTTTTCACAATAGTCAACCCATAGAAACAACCCAAGTGTCCGTTGACAGATGAATATGTGACCACATGCACACACACACCCAATACTGTTCATCCATAGACATAAAAAAAGCCTAAATTCTATAACAGCATGGATAGACCTTGGCAACATTATGCTAAGTGCAATAAGTCAGCGAGAGGCAAATACTCTATGATCTCACTTTTATGCGGAATCTAAAAAGTCGAACTTCTAGAAACAGAGAGTAGATTGATGGCTACTAGGGACTGGGGGTTGGTGAAATGGGGAATGTTGGTCAAAGGCTTTAAACTTCCTTTATAAGGTGGATAAGTTCTGGATCTAATGTACGGCATCGTGATTATAGTTCATAATAACAGTATTGCACACTTGAAAGTTGCTGTAAGAATAGATCTCAAATGTTTTCCCCATAGCAACAACAACAAAAACAAAATGGTCATTCTGTGAGATGAAGAATGTGTTAATTAACCCAATTCATTGTGGTAAACATTTCACAACACATTATGTGCAGCAAACCATCACACTGTGCATCTTAAACTTGGTCAATTACATGTCAATAGAGCTAGGGGGAGAAAAGAACATCACCAATACTTTAATTGTGATTTTCCTTTTTTTCACATATAATATTTTGAATGAATGAATGCAGACATAAAGCCAAACTAACTAGATTATTACGTAAGCGCATAGGTATCAGCTAGAATGATGAAATATAACACACACAACACATATATTGGGTCTTTGGTTAGAGCATATAGATATTTACTTCTGTATATGGGTATGAATATCATCAGGGAGAGTCATAATGCTTTAGTTAAGATCAACAACCACAAATAAATTATTATTATTTTGTCATGGAGATCTATACAGTACAGATAGAAATACTTCTTAGATTTCTTTTTTTGCCCTTCCCTTGCTCATAACCTATTTGTCTAGCCTACAGAGAAGGGATAATGCCATCATAGCCTTGTGCAAATGACCATAAGCTGCTCAGGCCCCCGCATCAACCCCCACTCTCATCCCATGGATCTCCTATATCTTTTTGGCAGCAATAATAGCAGAAGGTAAAAAGAAAATGAAGCATTATGGTTAAAAGGTTGTTTTTTTGTTTGTTTGTTTGGTGATGGAGTTCAAAGAAGGTAAGACAGCTCTTGGTTCTTTTCTTTCAAATTTATTGAGGTGGCATTGGTCAATAGGATTATAGGATTATATAGGTTTCAAGTAATAACTCAAGGCTCTGAATCTCATTTTGCTTCATCAAATCCCCAACAGTATTTTCTCCTGAATCTTAGGTAGGGAGTGTAGGAGGATAAATCATTTGGGAAACCGGGGAAAGCTGACTGAAGTTCAAAGGAAAGAAGGCTGCTTGCCTCCCCGTGGTGCATCTGCCAGGCTGTGCGTGGAGCCCAAGATGCTTCATGGACACTACACAAATCATCCTTTAATCCTCTCAGGGAAGAAGGCCTCAGCTGTTTTCACTCTTCTCTCTTCAAAAACCAGGAACTGTTCTGAAAACATTGTGTCTTTTGCTCAACTTGCCTTTATCCTTATATAACGCATAATATTGCAAATGCACAAAAAATGACAGTGACAGTTACAGCAGAAGTGCTTCCCCCCTGTAATGGAATGGACATCTGAAATCTTTCTGATTCTGCCTTTAGTAAATGTGCTTCTTTGGGTTTTGAAACCTCCTTCCCCCCATAGAGATATTGTATAAATAGCCTGTCTGCACCTGTTACTTTACATTTTCACTATAGACATAGTCTAAAATGTTTATTAATTCAATAAATTAACTATTTTCTAAGAGGATAATATATGTGGGGCACAGTGCTAGCAGTTTGGGAGCTCTGTCAATGAAGAAAATAGGCAAAAATCTCTTCCCTTGTGGACCATATATCCTAATGAAGGAGATAGGCAATAAACTGAATATAATAAGTAAATGATATAGAAAGCAATATAGTATGTTAAAATGTGTTAAGTATTATAGAAAAAAATGGAGATATAAATTTTATAACATGAGTGAGTAATTCCCTGTGTCAGAGATATTGGATGAAGAGATAGGAGGTAGTTCCAGGATTAACATAACCATAACCATTGAATAACAACTCATTTTGTCTCCAGTCCTTGAAAACCCTATTGTATTCTCTGCGGCTATGAGGTTGACTATTTCAGATGCCTCATATAAGTGGAATCATGCAGTATTTGTCCTTCTGTGACTGGCTTATTTCATTTAGCATAATGTCCTCAGGTTCATCCATATTGTTGCAAATGTCAGAATTTCCTTCTTTTTAAAGGCTGAATAATATTTTACTGCATGCATATCACACATTTTCTTTATTCATTTATTCTTGGATAGCCATTTAGGTTGTTTCCATATCTTGGCTATTGAGAATAATGCTGTAATGAATATTGGTGTGCATATATCTATTCAAACTCCCATATTCTACTCTTTTGGGTGCAATGCCTAGAAGTGGAATTACTGGATCGTATGGTAAATCTTTTCTTAACATTTTGAGGAGTGACTTACTGTTTTTCACAGTGACTGCACCATTTTGCATTCCCATCAGCAATGCACTAAGGCTCCAGTTTTGCCACATCCTCACCAACAGTTGTTGTTTCCTGTTTTTTCCTCCCTTCTTTGATAGCCATTCTAAAAGGTGTGAGGTGGTATATAATTGTAGTTTTGATTTTCATTACTCTAATGATTTGTGATGTTGATTTTCTTTCCTTTGTAAAAAAAAAATATTTTTATTGATTTCAGAGAAGAAGGGAGAGGGAGAGAGAGATAGAAACATCAGTGATGAGAGAGAACCATTAATCGGCTGCCTCCTGCATACCCCCTACTGGGGATTGAGCCCGCAGCCTGGGCATGTGCCAGACGGGGAATCGACCTTGACCTTCTGGTTCATAGATCGATGCTCAATCACTGAGCAACATCAACCTGGCATGATGCTGATTTTCATAACTCCGATGAATTCCCTGCAGAGGGGCTATTTCCATATGTACTGAATGGGAGAGCTAGATCCCAGACAGCAGGGAGTTCAAATTTAAAATATCATGGCCAACCCCTAGCTGGTTTGGCTCCGTGGATAGAGCATCAGCCAGCGGACTGAAGTATCCAGGTCCGATTCCAGTCAAGGGCATATGCCCAGGTTGTGGGCTCGATCCCCAGTGGGGGGCATGCAGGAGGCAGCTGATCAATGATTCTCTCTCATCATTGATGTTTCTATCTCTCTCTCCCTCTTCCTTCCTCTTTGAAATCAATAAAAATAAATAAATAAATGAAAGGAGTAAAATATCATGGCCGATATTCACTTAGAAAATACCTCATTGTTTTAACTTGTATTTCTTTCATTATTAATGAAGTTTAGAATTGTCTCATTTGTTTGCATCATTTATATTCCTTTTGTAAATTTTTTATGTGCTTTGTCGATTGATTTGTAAGAGTAATTTTTATAATGGGGAAATCAGTCCTTCGTCTGCCATTTGTGTTGCGAATCTTTTCCCAAGTTCATCTTTTGCCTTTGCTCGTAGTGTGTTTAGCCTTAAAAAAAGGTTAAAATTTGATGAAGTTAGATTTATCCTTCCCCCCGCCCCCCAATTTGTAGCTTCTAAGTTTCCTGTAGTGATTAGAAAGTCCTTTCTAAGATTGTTATATATTTTTAAAATATATTTTTATTGATTTCAGAGAGGAAGGGAGAGGGAGAGATAGCTAGAAACATCAGTGATGAGAAAGAATCATTGATCGGCTGCCTCCTCCTCAACGCTCTCTCGGGAGGATTGGGCCTGTAACTATGGCATGTGCCCTTGGCCAGAATTGAAACCGGGTCCCTTCAGTCCTCAGGCCAACGCGTTATCCGCTGAGCCAAACCAGCTAGGGCTAATAGTATCATATTATTCATCCATATTTACCCCTAGATTTATTAAATTTTCATTTTCTTTTCATGCCCTAATTCTTGGATGCATCTGAAATTTATTTTGCATTTGCTTGGGAGATCGCTCAGTAACACTGTCTCCCCACTGGGACGTGAGCTTCAGGAAGGCACTGAGCTGTCACTGTTTGTCAGTGTGATGCCATTGCCTGGCACCTCATAAGGGTTTAGTAAACACTCCTTTAATTAGTACTGGAATGAAATTCTAAACGATAAAGGGATGAGCTGAGTCTATCAGAAGGAAAACCTTCATCTCTGGATTTTAAACTTTAAAAGGAATAAAAACAGAGTGGACCATGTCCAGGAAATAAAAACCAAGATAATGAAGGAACGGGCAACTAAGCTAGACAAGGAGCTGGGATGCTGTCATGGAGAAAACTCGCTAGGTATCTCTTCCTTTGTCTAGTAGAAAGGAGATGGGCTAGAGCCAGCGAGTGATGCTTTGGCTTTCAGAGTTGAAGGAAGAGCTGGGAATGAACTGCTCAAAGAGGGAATGGATTGTGTTTGCAGGTGGTGAGTTCTTTTTCCCTGGAATGCTCAAACATACACTTACAGAATTCTTGTGAAAGAGTAAAACATCAGGGACTGATTTCCCAATAGAGTCAAACTACAGAGCAATATGGGTTGAAGATAACCTCATAGGGTGGGGAATTGTGAATCTGAGAGGCTTTGTCCTGCCTAAAGGAACAACCACTTCTCAGCTCTAGCCAAGTGTTACCTTAAGTTAGAACAAGACTTTTTTTTCAAGAAAAGTTTAAAATTAAATTTTAAATGTGATGTTTCTCGATTTTTAGAACACTTTTTTAAAAAATGGGCCAAACCAAATTTATCTGGCTGGATTTCTCTTCTGGCCCACTGGTTTGCAGCCCCTGCTTCCGATAGAAGAGAGATGCATACAGAGTATCAGTGTCTAGACTAGATGACTTTTCAAAACTCTCCTACCCTTGGCTCTCCAGTTTCCTGAGCTATATAAACATGAAGGATTATTAATAGTGTCAGTGTATCATTAGAGTATGACTCAGCATACAAGAAAAGTGGACAGAAGAAATAATTAAGGAGGGAAGAGGATCTCTGGAATTAGTCTGCTATGTACAACCGATGATCATTTTATGGCAATAAATATTAATTGCTGGTAATAATTGAGTGTAAGCAAGTCTTATTAATAAGAGAGAGTCAGGAAATATTAAAGTGGCAATAAAGAGATAGAGAGGGAGAGAGAAACTGGATGAAGGAAAGCAGTAAGCAGTGCTGGATTGAAACTTTCATGTACAAGATGGGAAACTAAGAGTATAAAGTCTCTATTCCAAGCCCAGAGTCTTAGAGACACAGGGGTCTTCTGCAGGTTGCATTGTTCACTATAAAGGTGGAGTGTTTGGCTTAGTAATAAAAACCAACGCTATGGACTTTTTGTTCTGTGATGAAGCTGGGAGAGCGTAAAAGGAGTGGGAGTTGCCATGTTTCCCAATCCAACATGATGTTAACACATCTTTGTATCCATTATTGGGGAGGGCTGAATGCACTGCCAAGGAGAGATGGTTTTTCTTCTCATGGCATGTGTGGCTCAAAAGAGAATTTCTTCACTAACTGTCTGACCATTCTTTCTGGAGAACATTAGGTAGGAATTCTGGAAGTGAGGTCAGATTCACCAACCAGCTTCTCTCTGGTATGAGGTCCTGATCTCATCTTGGTGTTACCTGTATATATTAGTAGCAACATGGTCTATTTCTTGAAGGTGCTATTTGAGCAGTAGTTCAGGACTTTCATAATTCAATTGAATTAATTCATTTGTTGACGTCTACTGGGAATAAGCTGCTGTGGCCACTTAGGAATGAAGACAAAAATCTTGTCTTTAGATATTTACTACTGGTTTCTTGAGAGAGAGCTTTTTATTCTCAACATATAATATTTATCTATAATCCCAAGGGTTTTTAATTTTAGAGGGTTTCTTGCTCCAAGACTTTGATAAGTTGATAATAGGTATGTGCCTTTATCTCGGGAAAACCAACATACGCTTATACAGCCAAATTTTGCAATCAAGAACATGAATAAAGGTGGGGCTTATGTTTATTTAGGAGAGAACAAAGGGGAAGTTTTCCATAATTAGAGTTTACTTTATGTAAACTACTTAATTTCAGGCCTTCTAAGGGCAAGTCTCAATAAATTGTCCAGACTATTAAACTTTTATCATATCACCATTCAATTTTTCCAGATAGATATGGTTGTTGGATACTACTGTGAACTGAATTTTACTCCTCCCAATTCATATGGTGGAACCGAATCCTCAGTGTGATTGTATTTGGAGTAAGGAAATAATTAAGGCTAAATTGGGTCGTAAGGTTGGGGCCCTAATCTGATGGGATCAATCTCCTTGTAAGAGGAGACAACAGAGGCACCTCTCTCCACCCTGTGAGGGTACAGCAGGAAGGCAGTCATCTACAGTAAGGAAGTGAGACAGAGAGTTCCCACCAGAATGTAACCAGTGTTGACACTCTTGTCTTGGATTCCAGACTCCAGAACTGTTAGAAAATAAGTTCTTGTCATTTAACCCACATAATCCATGGCATTTTGTTATGGCAGCCCCAGCAGACTAATATAGATACAGAACTTGAGGCAAAGAGAACTTCCAAGTACTCTGCCTAATGAGAATGGTGAACACTTGGCCTGTGTAAAAGAACCCAAATTCTTTACTGCAAAAACAAGACTGAGTGATCTTAAAGTTAAATTTTATTCTGATGCATAAAGTGAAATTTGACTGAAGGCATGCTGAGCTTTGACAAAGTGAAGCTTTGTAAGAAATATGAAAGAATCCTCCTGTATTTAACTGACTTTCAGAATGATGTGGCCTCTACTAGAAGAGACAAAAATAGCATGGGCATTGCAGGGGGTTATAAATTAATAGCCTAATTAAGAAGATACTATTTAAGAGCAGTCTTCTGTTATCTTTTAGGGATTTAGCCTGTCTTCTGTATAAGGAATTGATGTGATCATTGCAATGGAACTTTCAGTTCTTGCATGGAACTTTTTGACTTATAGCCTAGAGATCCAAGAGAAGGAAGCAGTGCTTGAGGAAGGCTCCCAATAGTTATTCTCTACCTTCTTAATAGCCATGTAACAAGTTAACAAGCCATTATTGTTACCAGTTAGCAGTATAAGGCATAAGTAGAAATGTCCTTACATTCCCGAGAAAGTCACCTTTCATCTTTTAGAAATACTGTATTTTGTTTGACTCTGTTTTATGTGATGATACATAGAAAGAATATCATTTTAACAATGGGCTATCAGGGTGGTAAAACTCAGGCTCTCTGATTTGTGACTCTACTAAGGATGTGGTTCATGAATATGTTATAATCACTATTAATTTTTTTTCGGAAGCAAGGAGCCAGCAGGAGCCTTGCATTAGTGAAGCTGTCTCTACCACCGTCTGTTAGTTGGAAAAAATCTTCCTGGGTCTTAGTGAAAGCTAGGGCACTGAAATGAAGGGTGGTTTTATTTTCTGTAAGGGCAGGAAAGGCAAAGGAGTCAGAAAAATATTCACAGTTCCAGATGGTAGTATAAGAATGTAATTTAATACCTTCTTTTCCCTGCAAAATGTGATATAAGAAAAATGAAATAATGACTTCTGTAGTTTGAGAGCTTCCTATATACCAGGAGAAATTCTAGTGACATTTCTACAATGTTGGTGGGTATTAGGCGGATGACCTTGAGTAACCTTCCATCCTTCTCCTCCACCCCCTGCCTATATTACTGCTCCCACAGAATAGAAGGGTCATATGGTATCTGTTCTTCACAGAGCTCATCTGAGATGAGACATTGCTCTGAAAAGTCAAAGGTACTCTACAAATATAAAAGCCCATTCATATTTTTTTCTTTGCGTTTTTCTCAACTAGGAGTAATGCAGTGGGAAGAAAGTGAAGGAGCAGCCTTGGTCAGAGTTAGCATAGGGGTGAGGGGGATAGACAATACATGTAGTAAGTGAATTACATCTTATTTTAGAAGGTTATAATAGCTCTGGAGAAAGATAAAACAGGGCAAGAAGAATAGGGAGTTTGAAATTTTATGTGACAAGCTTCAGTCCAAATGCCACTTCCTTGGGAATCATCTCCCTGAATTTCTATCCTGGTTTGGAAATGATTGATTACATATATGACAATTATATTCAAGTGATTGATTAAATGATAGCCTGTAAAATTCTCAAAAGCAGGAAATATATGTGTGTGTGTGTGTGTGTGTGTGTGTGTGTGTAAGTTTCAGCCCAAGGTCTGTAGAGCACCTTCCACAGTAAACAATGACAATATGACTGAATGTGCAAGTGGCTACCACCTATCCCCTACCTGGTCCCATTTTCTTCCTGACCTTGTACCTTTCCTTGTTCTTGCTTGGACATTTTGAGACACATAAAAAAATGCTTGTACATCAGATGCTAAGAATAATTGTCACAATTTCTCAGCTGCGTAGAGCTGGCAAAGGTCATGCCAATCTGCAGAC